>CAJJDN010000074.1:5939-174913 GCA_905182985.1 Paramecium sonneborni
TCCCAGATTGAAACGGAATATTTCAAACTGTCAGCATTACAATTCCATCAATCTTTATGAGTCTATTTTATATCTTATTTAAGCCATTAGAGGATAAATTAGGGGGTTGTAGTTTTTTTATGACATCAATTTTATGGATTTAATTGGGAATTGATGGCTTTTAATAATGGAGGTTTCTTTTTAAAAAGTATAAGCAAATTAATAACCTAGCCTAGTCAATGCTTGAAGTATTTTAACGAAAAAAACAAGTCATTGCCCGTTCAAGCATTTTCTTACCATAAATATGATTTTAAGTTATTGATTAGAATTTATCTATTAAATTCTTATTGTTTTAATATTGATCAAGGTAACTAAAATTATCGCTAAATTTGAGAGTATTATAAAGATTGCATTAAAAATTTATTGGATTTCCAAAGTTAATATAGATTGGTTAAGTAAATATTTTGAATTTTCCTTCAGTTTGAAATAATGGGTACATTAATTGTGATATTGTATTCTTAATGCTTTTTTCTAAAGGAATTACAGGTTTAAAATGCTTTGGTGTAAATTCTAAACCCTAAGAAGAGTTATAGATTGTCTTAATAAAATGATTGTGAATTGATTCTTTATGTTCTTTGATGGAAATTTAATTAACAATTCTTAGATAAAAAATTAATACAATCAATTACAACATGCTGTGATAAGTTTATTGCTTGATTAGTCATCATTAAATTTTGAATTTAATGTAATTTATATTAATAATTATTATTTCTCTTTTTTTAAAATTCTAAACTACCTTATAATTCAAATTAAATATTAGTTCATTGATTGAATCCTATCTTAATTATAAATTTATTGAGCTTAGATGTGTCATATAAGAATCTTATTTAGTTAATTAGATTAATAAGCATTCTTAATTTTTTTTACCCTTATAGGAGTCCAATTATTTTAATCCAAAAGAATAAGACTTTTGATTAAATATGTGATTGATAATTAAATAAATAAAAAATCTTCAAATTTTATTATATAACTGCAATTTTCTTATTTCTAGATTTTAGTAATAAATTATCATATTTAACTAATAAATGGAAAATCTGTTTATGAAAAGTTAAAACTTTGACTTTAATTTAGCAAAAAATAAAATTAATATAGAAAATGTCATCCCTTAATTGTTATCAACCATGGATTTCAAAACTTCTGATTTTAAATTAAATTAAGTCAGTCTCATAAAATTAAGAGGAGGAGGATGTGGGACATCTTAGCCAGAGAAAAATATTATGGAGTAGTTAGAAATTGATTAAAATTTAAAAATGTCATCTTAATTACCTCAAAACTTTCAAACAAATCTAAATGATTCATTAAACTTCATAGTAGAAGGTGCTAAGTAAATTGGAGATACAAATTAAAGAAATACAGTAATTATGAAAATTTAATGGTTTATTCATAATCGAGAACACTTGAATTATTTTAATATTGATAAAAGAGAAACAAGCAAAAATTATGAATTAATTCAAGGAAATTTTTTAAAATTATTAACAGTCCTTACAACACATTTAAGAAGCTCAGGATTTTTTTGTTAATAAATTCTATAAATTTGTAATGAATTATTAAGAATTCTTTATGCATTTTAATTAGACAATCCTAAAAGATTTTTTGATGATGATGTTAAATAAGAATACCTTCAATACTTATAAGACTTTAATATTTAATTAGATATAGAATAAAGTAATGTTTGGAAGACTGGAATTGAATTTGAGCTAATAATGATGAAAATAATGATAATGAATTCAAAAAGTAATTCGACTGAAGGAAAGGATAAATTATTAGATATTTTTAAGTAAGTTGCTATATCAATAGCATCATTCTCTCCTTCTGAAAACCTTTTTTAGAGTGTTGTAAATGGTTTTCAATATCTTATAAAAAAAGGGATGGAGAAAAAATTATATCCAATAGAAGTTTACTAAACTTATTATTTATTTTAATTAATTAAATGGTCTATTATCAGACAATTAAAGTCTAAGTAATCAGTTTATAAATAAATCGAATAATTGAAGAATGCTTTTCAAAAATATATTTTAGATTCTGAAAATTGGATTTTACATTTCAGTTGGATATAAATGATAACTGATATTATTGCTTATCGTCCAATAATCAATAAGTCTATTCTATTTAACAAACAAGAGCCAAGTAAGTAATTTATCCTTTGGAATTCCTTAATAGAAAATAATTTAATTAATATTGTTTCATACAATAAGAATGAAGCAATCATGAACCTATTTTAGGACTAAGAGAGGAAAATGTTAAGTTTTGAATTATCTAACTTTTTGGAAAATTATGGCAAAAAAAAATTTCTACTGTTTTCTCAATTTTTATTATAAGGAGATCTTATAAAAACGATTAATCATTGGGATTATTACAAAGAATTCTCTTTGAAAAAAAAAGAAAAAAAAAAGCATGAGGACTATGATATCATTTTAGCTAGTCATGAATTAGAAATATTACAAACATTAATTTTCAATTTTAAATCTTAAAAAGATACAATACTATCTAATTATTCCAGAATCTTATAACAATTTGAAACATTTTTTAAAGAGCCTTCTTAAATAATGATTGAAGTCATTAAAGATGATTAGTATGTATCTTTAGAGTAATTCTTAGAAGCCTATAAAAAATTAATTTTATTATCGAATTATATTTATTAGTTAGCTAAATTTGAAGTTGCTAAAATTAATATGCTTAAACCCTACTTAACTGAATTCTAGAATAATACTACTTTTAAGGATTCTGAGTAGTTAAAATTTCTCAAAAATTCATTATAAAGAATTGAAGATTTTAATAAAAATTAAATCAATTAATTGATCACTCAATTTTTAAATTACTTTTTAATTGCTATTAAATTTACCAGTTCAACTTATGAGTTAATTTAGTTTTTAGATACTAAGTAATCGACAGATTTAGTTAATATATTGGATTCTTTTTAAGTTAATTAATTTGAAAAACTTTATGTTAGTTTTGAAATCTAATTTGATTAATTTACTTTTGAATTAAATATGTTTAAGGATAGTTTTATCTAGTTAATAGAGAAGAAAGAAGCAAATTAAATAAAAACAATCTCAATACCCTCATACAATATATCTGAAATTATTGATTATATTAGTTAAGGTAAATGGATTAATACAATTTTAAAAAATCTGTTATTTTAGGAATATTTTAGTAAATTCTCTTTGTTTGAATCATAGCTTATAACTTTACAAGATGTGAAAGAAAATTATGTAAATTGCAAATTTTGCATTACAACATTGAAATTTTTAAAAAAATTCTTCTAATTACAAGATTAAGAAATAAGATCAATTTTCTCTTAAATAAATCAACAAAAAAGCAAATAAGAAATCAAATAAGAAAATTTAAGTGTTAAACAAGTATTTCTCTAAAATATTTTGGAATAATAAAGACAAAAAGTAGATGAGATAATAAACTAAATTAATGAAAAAGGTTTTAAAGTTGGCTGTAAAGCTTTAGTAGATTAAATATAATCTGATATTACACTGTATAAAGAAGAAATTTAGAAAATTTAGATAAATAAACAAAGTCAAGATATTTCATAATTCTTTTTAGAATCATAATTTGTTTTACTAACAGTGATAAACGAGCCTAATAAAGTATAAATTTTAAAAGAACTTCTTGCTAATTATGATAGAAAATTGAGTTAAGTAGGTTAAAAAGATGAGAGCAATAAAAATTCCGAAAGCAATTAGAAAAATAATGAATAAAATAACCAGAAGGAGGAAATATAAATTGATGATAAGAAAAAATGCTTATAAATACTAAATGAAAGTTATAAATATTTTAAGTCTTTTGAAAAATTATTAAGACTTGGTTTAGTTTTGATTCATCAATAAAGAAATATTTGCACTTCCAATTTAAAATAAGAATAATCATAGACAGAGTTATAGAAAAAATAATCAAACGAAGAATAAAAGATCAAACCTTACATAGAGAGCCTAATGAAAAAAAGAAATGAATATTTTAGTGAAGAAAAATAAGCCTAAATAAAAATGCTAATTTAATTTTTAATTGACCAAACCAATAATAAATAATTTGATCCTGTTTATCTCAAATTAGAAGAATTTATAAAATTTTTTTAATTGTTTTTTAATGATAATTCAAGCTATGTGGGAGATTTAGCTAATTAGAAAAATATGAAAGCAGATAAAATTAATGATTCAGTATGGAAAGATATCTAAAATGCATATAAAGAAACAAAAGAAAAGATTCTGGACTCACTAGATTATAAACCTGATTATAAAGTAAGAGAAGGATTAGTCTACAATTTAATCAAACTTTAATAAACTGTTTAAGAATAATAGATTAATTCATTTTCATCTAAATATATCAGCTACATGTGGGTGTTTGAAAAAGATTAAAAAGTTAGAAGTTTATTGAAGAATAAAGAATTAATTGAATTTTAGAAGTAGTTATTTGCTTAAAATCTAGATAATTTATAAATTTCAATAAAAGATGAATTGAAAAGTAGAATATAAAAACTGGATAACCTCTAACAATAAATCAAACTTGAAGGAAATTAATAAAAAAGAGAATAAATTTAATTGTTGTTAAAGAATACTTATGATGAATTAGATGAATCTTTAGAAAATATTTCTGAAATGTCAGAAGCCATGGATATTAATCTTATATTTCTCAAAGATATTTCGAAGGATGTAAAGTAAATAAAAGTGCAAATTGATAGTTTATAAGAAAGTATTAATTAAGTGGGTGATGATATTCGTAAATTAAGGGGGAAAAGTTATAAAGAATTATTAGATATTAGAAAATAAAAAATATTATAATAATCAAAACTAAATGATGTTGACTCGGTTTATGTATAATTACACACAATTGAATATGACCCTATTACTGGTGAAAATATTCTTTCTGAAGGCAAGCAGACAACTTAATTGATGGTTTAATAATGGAATGATCCTAATGGAGAAGTCAATGAATTCATTTGGGAATATGAAATATTAAGAGAAAAGGAATAAGTAGAAGCAGAAAAAGAAATAGAAATAGAAGATAAAATATAATAAAAAGAATTAAAAGATGTTATGTTAATTTCAGGATATGCTGGTTCTGGCAAAAGTAAAGCAGCCAGAAAAATAGAAGAATTTCTTTGGTTACAAGAAGGAATTCACTCAAAATGGATTCCAATATTTGTATCTCTTCCAACTTTAAAGAATCCAAAATATAATTTATTCGAATAGGCATTAGAATCAGAAAATTATTAATTTGATTAATATTAAATTAGAGAATTTAAAGATGCAATCTAAGCAAGAAAAGAAAAAATTTTACTCATCCTTGACAGTTACGATGAAATGAAATAAGATTGTATTTAGTAAAATCTATTAATGACTAATAAATTGTTTTAAGATTTAAATATTGACAAATTCAATTTAAATTTGAAAATAATTATTACAACAAGAAAAGAAATATTAAATTCAGTTGGATACTAAACTTGGTTTTATGGGTAAAGTCTTTCAACTTTGAAAGAAGTGTAGTTATAAAATTTTAATCAGAAATAGTAAAATTAATATATCAATAAATATGTTGAGTTGACTATTAAAAGAAAAATTAAAGAAGTTTATGAATTTGTTAAATCAATATCTGGGTATAATTTTGATTTGGAAGAATTCCTTTTAATTTGGGGTTTAATTTCTAAATAAGTTCATGAAATTGTTTAAGAATCTAAATTTTCTAATCTATATGGAATTTTCAAAAATAAATAAGAAGTATAAATAATACAAAAATTAAAGACCCATAAAATTCTGGAAGTATTAAAAGAAGAATAAACAACCACATTACAAAAAGAGCTTTTAGCTTTGTGGAATCCAAATTAATTTAAAAAATCTATTGAAAGTGTTTAAATTCAAGATTTACTAACTACCCCATTTATGTTGGAAATTGTTGTTTAAGTTTTACCTAATATGATCAAAATGTATAAAGGATCAACAATTATTAAAGATATTTTCATCATTAATTTTATAAAATTGAAAAAATAGGTAAGCCAATCTAAAAGTTTAATTGAATTTTATCGAAAGGAATACAATCCATTCAATTAAAATGAAAGATTACGCTTAGTTAAATTTGATATTGATTAGGAGTTCTCAAGATTAAATGATGAAGAATAACTTTCTAAGATTCAGAAAGCAGAAATAAATGAGACAGTTGATAAACTTGATAAAGAAAACTTTTTCTAAAAATATTCTATTGCTAGTATATTGAAATCTGAAGGAAATAATATTATTGTTGATGGTTATAAAGTCTAATTAAACCCCGAAGACATTGATTTAGTAATTATGTCCTTAAAAATGAAAAAATTCACTATTTTTGAGTTTTATGAGAGCTTCATCAATTTTTATCATTTATAGTAAATTTAAAAATAAAGAGAATTAGGTAAAATATAGAATTATGAGAGCTTTGCATTTGATATTTAATAATTCTCTAATTCATTAGCTATTGATATGACTTTAAGAGAATTATCTTAAATAAATTATAAATCCTAAGGTAAACTTGATTTAAAAAGTAATTATAAAATAGAAAGAGTTGTTGATGATTGGTTGAAATAATATTTTGATATGGAAGATGAATATAAAAAATTAATTAGAACTTGTATTCTATTAACTTCTAAGGGAAGTATGCATTCCTTTACTCATAAATCAATTTAAGAATTTTATGTTGCAAAATATATTTATGATCTTCTTTCATCTTTGAATATTAAACTTGATTATAATAATTCGAAATATTTAAATGAAGAAATGGAAAAATATATGGCAATATTATAGTCATCTGTATTCAACGACCCCAAATTTAATCTATCAACAGATAATTTTAGGAACATAATAAGCTTGATTATAGAAAAAATACTTAATGATGAAAATATCAAGTATAAATTAATTGAGATAGTTAAACTTTCAAAAACACACTGTTACACTAGTTCAGCCTCAAATAGTATTTATTTATTAAATTAAATGAATGTTTATTTGGGATCTTAAGACTTTAGTTAAATAGAGTTAGCTAATACAAATATATCCGGTTTAAGCTTTTTTAATAGTGATTTAAGTAGCTCAAAATTCGAGAATGTAGAAATAAATTCGTGCAATTTCAATTTCGCTTAGTTATCAAATGTTTAATGGTCCAATTTGATTTGTAAAGAAAAACCATTTTTAAAAGGCCATACAAATAGAGTTGTAGAAGTAAAATTTTCCCCTAATGGTCTTTATATTGCATCTGCAGGAGATGAAAATGAAATTAAATTATGGAATTCTTAAACATATCAGTTGATTTAGAATTTAGAAGGGCATACAGATTCAATTAATACACTCTCATTTTCATCAGATTCTTCAATAATAATTTCTGGAAGTAACGATTACACTATTAGAAATTGGGATATAAGAAATCTTTAAAACAAAATTACAGGTGTACTTATAGCTAAATTGAATGCTTAAGTCTTAAAAGTATAAATATCTAAAGATTAAAAAAGATTATATGTCTAAGATAAACATGGTCTTTTTTAGATTTTGAATTTAAAAAATGAAGATTTAACTTTGATTGATGATGAGATATTCAAATTAGAAAATAAGAATAAGATTAGATTATTTGCTTTTAATCCAAAAAATCCAATAGTTTCAATTGCATATAGTAATTAATAAATTGAATTAATTGATTATTCAACAAAAAATGAAGAAAAGCCCAAAATTATACAAAGTCCTCTTCTAAATTAGATTAGATATATGATATTTAGTCCAGATGGAAAATACTTTGCTGTCGCCTCATATCATGATGTTGCTGTTTATGATATTACACAAATAACAATATAAATGTTAAGCTAGTTTAGATTCACAAATGTCCGTTTAATAACTATTTAATTTGATTCAACAATTAAATATTTAATTATTGGCACAGAAGATTGTATATTTTAAAGAGAAATTCATCAACCTAAAATCGAAAGTCAGGAAGTCTAAGAAAAATGTCTTGAAATTTAAATTTCACCAGATGGTTAATTAGCTGCAACAATATATGAAAACAAAATTATCATTAGAAACTTTTAATCAGATTAACTATTATATTCTCAATCTTTCGAGTTCTAGCCAAGTGAGATTAAGTTCTCAAATGATGGTACTGAATTATCCTTTTTGCTAAATCAAGGTAAAATCATTAAGAATTTTTTAATTATGAATTTAAATAAGTTTGAAATTATTTATAATCTTGCTTGGAATAATAAAATTTGGAATAAATTAATAATTTCAAAAAGATTTGAGAAAATGCTAGTTCTATTTAAATTAATTGAAACAGATTAATAGGAAATTACAGGATCCTTAATAATAGATAGAAATAAAATTAACTAAAATTTATAAAACTAGATATTGAATTTAAACATTAAAAAGTTTTGTGTTAAATACAATAGTTGGATTATTGCTTATATAACATCGGATTCTAACTCTATAATAATATATAATTTAGATAAGAAAAAGTAAATTCAAGAGCCTCTTGAAAATGAAAAGAAAATAATCCAGAACTTTTCGTTTTCCCCTATAAAAAACCATTTAGCTGCTGTTTATGAGTAAGAATTATTAATTTGGAATTTAGATTTGTAACCTTTTGGATTATAAAAAAGAATTAAATTGAATGACTTCTTTATTTCCTCTATGAATTATTCTCCTGATGGTTCACGAATAGGATTAATATTTGAAAATTCGTTTCAAATTTACAATTTAATTGAAGATAATTTTATAATTCATTAACAAAAATTTCAACCTAAAGAAATAGCATTCTCAATAGATAATCAGTAGATTGGATTAATAACCTAAAAACATGAAATATTCTTTTTTAATGAAAATATGAATGAAAAAAAATTATATAACATTTCAAAAAACAAAGATTTTGTTTTTACGCCAGATTAGAAATGTATAATTACTACATATAAAAATGAATTAATTTTATTGGATCCATCTACTTTATAAAATATAGATAAGAAGTTAATGAATATAAATTTTGATTCAGTTTCATTTTCTCAATATACAAATATAATTGTATTACAGAGAGATTTTATTATAGAATTATGGAACTATTAAGATAATGCATTAAAATATATTGGATCTTATTTATTTGATTATTCCATCAGTTAAGTAGAATTTGTAAATGATGATTAACATCTTTTAATATTAAAAAAGAATTCGGAACTAATTTTGATTGAATTGAATTTTTAGTAGTTGTAATAAATAGCAATAGGTCAAATAGATTGCGGTGCCTTTTCATTGGATGGTTAAATTGCATTAAATTATGAAAGCTATTTAAAAATATTTAATTCAGAGTTTTAAATGATAAATTTTTTAGAATTTGATCTTTCCTTCTGTAAATATTTAGAGTTTTTTGAGCATAAATAAAATTATATATTAGCTGTTTTAAGAGATAAAATTGTCATTTTAGATTATCTAGAGAATAAAATTATTAGTTGGCCCTCTTCATTTGAGGAGGGTTTAATTTAATCAAAATTAACTTTGTAAGATACATTAATTATGATGTAAGATGAAAATAGTGTTAAAGTTTGGGATATAAATGACTTCAACAATATCTAATTATGCATGTATTAAGAAAATATTCAATCTTTTTTTATTTATGACGAAGGGAAATATGGAGTTGGAATAAGAGATGGTTAGGTAATAAGAATTAAGGATATATTTAACTTAAATTTTGTATTTCCTATAAATTAAAAAGAAGAAAGTGATTAATTAATTATTAATTAAGAATCATATTTAATCTTAACTAACTCTTATAAACTTTTATTTTATTAGAGAGATAACAAATAAATATTTAAATTTAAAGATGAGGTAATTAGCTTTGCATATTCTGAAGAAAAGAACTTGTTTGCAATTTTCTCAAGACAAAATTAAATTTAACTTGCTGAATTTTTGAATGGCCAATTTAATGTACTTTATGTTTTTGAAGAGAAAGTGTCAAATATCGATTTTGTTAGTCTGTTTTTATCGAAAGATGGAGAATAAATGATCATTAAATCTGAGGAAAGTTTCAGTGTATTTTAAATAAAAAAGAAGAAGAATGTATTTCGAAAAGTCTTTTATCTTGGTTTAAATGATTAGATTTCTATTATACCTAATTAGGCAATAGCATTTTAAAATTAAGGAACTTCTACCCAAAAGCAATATATAGCCCTTTTAATGCAGAATATGAAATCATTTAAGATAGTTGATGCTTAAAATTTGAAATAACAAGTATTAATTTATTCAAAAGATTTATCGATATTTGAATTAGGTTAAAATGAAGAAATTTATATGAATATTGGAAATAAATAAACTATTATCTTTGACTCTATAAAACTTAAAGTAAGAATAGAGGAGAATTCGAAAATGAATTGTAAAAATATCTTGAAATCTGTTGGAGAGGATAAATTTGTTTATATAAATGATGAGAATAAAATTATTTTATATACTGCATCAACTTTTTCTTAATCAGAAATTGAAATAACCATAGATAAAATAACCTGCATAGAATATTTACCATAATAATAGTGGATAGCAGTAAGTACAGATGAGAATGCTATAATATTTTGTGATTTGTAAGCTAAAAATATTGTTGGATCATTAAAAGGACATTAAAAATAAATTAATTCTATGACAGTTTCACCGAATGGAAACGTTTTTGCATCTGCAAGTGATGATAAACTAATAAAGTTATGGAATATTCAATAAAATGAAACTTCAGAGGTTAAGTAGAGACATAAATATTCTATTAGTTGTTTGGTATTTTTTGAAGATGGTCAAACTCTAGCATCAGGTAGTATAAAGGGTTTAGATGAGGAAGTACCAATTTTTCTATGGGATCTAGTTGATAAAAAGTTACTGAATCAACTTAAAGGACATACAGATACTATTCTCTGTTTAGAAATCTCTTTTTGCGAGAAATAATTAATTTCAGGAAGCAAGAATGGAACTATAATCTTTTGGAATGTTCAATATCCATAGGCAGCAGAGATTTTATATTATATAGATGAATTCAATTTATCTATTAATTCTCTTAATATTTCCAAAAAGGAACCAAATTTTATTATATTATCCAATCAGAATTGTATTTAAAAATGTAATCTAAAATAAATTAAAAAATAAGACAAAAGAACTCTCCAACTAAAGAATAGATTTTAAGAATACTAGTTTCTTTAAGCTGATTAATTTGTTTATATAGATGATAAATCGAAATTAAAATTATTAAAACTTGAAACACAAAAATAAGAGGTAATATCAACAGAAGGAAATAAAATTATTTAAATCATTCCTTCAAAAGATTGCAGTTAGATTTTGTGTTTATAGAGCAATGGATATTTAAGTTCTTATTAAAAAAATAAGGATGCAAAATGGATCAAGTATTATTTCAATCATTTATATACAAAGCATTTATTTATCACTCCCAATTAATAATTAATATTTTAGTTACTGAATAAATCTTAGGATATAAGCTCTCTTAAATATTAACCAATAATCATACATGATTTTAATAAATTTTTGTCTTCATCATCAGAGAAAGAATTTTTGATTGAATAATAGATTATGGATGACGAAATAATAACATTTTCTTAAAACCTAATAATCAAATTTATTAATAATACTATAACAATACAAGAAATTAGTAATTAAAAAATTATTTAGAGTTTTAATAATAGCCAATTTACAAAGAATTATAAAATATCATATGATTATAAATATTTGGCTTGTTAATCAAATAATAACAGTACATAAACTTTTCTATAAATATGGGAAATTTAAAATCCTAATAATTTCATTCAACTTAAGGTTTTAGACTAAAGTCTGATTGAATATGAATTCTCTAGTAAAGATTCAAACAAAATTTACGCAATTTATAAAAATGGAATTCTAATGCAATGGGATGTTATCAATCAAAGAGTTTAAATTTTGAACGTTTCTTTTTAATTGTCGAATTATATAAAATTTAATTTTTCAACAAGTTTAAAATATTTATTGTGCTATAAGGATGGTAATTAAATAGATGTATGGTAATTAGAAAATTCTGAAAAATATTTAGAAATAGATTTAATTTATAGAATTGGAAACATCGCTTTTTCTAAAAATGATGAAAATTTTATAGTTGCTCTACCTTTTTAGGATTAAATTATTTTAACAAACAAAATAAAATAAAATCACATTGATGTCATTTTTAATTAATCTAGAGAGCTAATAATTTAATTTGTTAATAATGAATAAAAATTAATTGCTATGATATCTCGTTTCCTAGTTTTATGGTAAATAGATGAACAACTTAATTATTAATTAATAGGATATTGGTAAGTATTGGATGATCTTCTATAGAGTATTTAAACAAATTGCTTTTTTGATTACGATGACTAAAAATAGTAAATAGCTATTAACTTTGAGAATAGGATATATGTAATAAAAATGATTCCAACAATTTGTATGAATAGTGAAGATAGCTTTGATCATATAAATGATTAAAGATCAGTTTGCTTTTCACCTGATAGTTAATATTTTATTAATTTGACTCCATATTTGAAAATCTACGAAGTATAAAATTTTAAAATGTTAATTGAATCCAAAGATTTTTAAGGTTAATCTGCTTCATTTTAATCAAATGAAATTTTAGTAATAGCAAATAATTAAGAAATGCACTTTATAAATATTAGTAAGATAGATAAATTAGAAGAGATTAACAAAATAAACTACTAAAATTAGATCTTTGATTTTGCATTAAGTTTGGACTATTTATTAATATAATACAAAAATGAAAATGAACTATTTTAATAAATTAATGTAATTCCTGAAATGAAGTCAAAGAAGAAAAAGAAAAAGAAGAAAAATATTTAAATAAAAATGAGAGATCGAGATAATTAAATAAATTAATAAGTGGATTGTCAAGATAAGCTTACGAAATTATATTCAAAAAATAATTCTCTTATATCTATCTTTTATACTTTTGGCAAACCATAATTTAGTGAAAGTGGAAAATATTTAGTATTAAATAGATGGAACAACTTTTCAATAATTAATATTTAAAATATAGAAAATCATATTTTTGAATAACAACATTTATTGGATCAATAAATTGAACATGGCTAAATTTTTTATTCTCCTGATGAAGAATTTATATTTTTATTTACACAAAACAGTATTTAACTTTTAAATTCAAAGAGTTTAATTTCAATAAAAAATTTTCCAATAGATTTTTTAGTAAAAGAGATTTAAATATCTTAAAATTGGAAATCCTTTGCTTTAATGAATGAAACATTTGTAAAGATTTATTTGTTTAAAAATTAATAAGAATTTGAATTGGTTTAGACAATTAATGAAAAAAAACACATATTCAATTGTGTCGCTTTATCTCCTAAAGGAGATCTATTTCTTACTGGAGGGTAAAATAAAGAAGATTTCACAAATTCAATATAGTTATGGAAATTATATTAAGATAGTAAATTATGCATTAATGATTTATTATCTGATCAAGTAAAGTTATTAAAATTTTGTCCAGATGGAATCAATTTTGCTGCAGGTTTCTAAGATGGATCTGTTAATTTATTTTCAATAAATGTAAAATAGTTAACACATGTTTCGGGCTCAGAATAATATAAAATATTTTGTTATTAATCATTTGCCAAGTAATCATTATTGTAAGCTCAATAATGCATATTATCAAAATAACCAAAAATGCAAGAATCAATTATTTAACTTCTGTGTTAAAAAGGTGCAAATTAATAATGAGTTATTAATTACAAAAATTTTAAACATCTAATTTTTTTTCTGTTATCCAATTATTCATGTTATTTGAATAATATTTTTTTTTTTTATCGTATTATTTCATTAATTTATTTTTAAGATTAATTTTACAATTAGTATGACTTTAATTTAAATCATTCTCTCTTATTTTCTAATATTGGTGAAAACCTTTAAATAATCAAATAAAATTAATAAAACTATATTATATAAATAAAATATTATGATTGATTAATACTAATGTTTTAATGCTAAGCCTTTCAATCCAACTATAATAATACCTTTATCAGAAATATTCAATTATTTTTTAATCCATTTTAGTCTTTATAAAAATACTTATAGCTATAATTATTCTAATGCATTATTTAGCAGATCCTTTAATGAAGACAAAATTATTAAGTTCATTGCTTAAAGAAATTTCATATTTATCATCTTTCAATTCCTTAATATAATGTATGGATCAGTAATTAAAAAAGAACCAATATTAGCAATAACTTTATATCCTTTATAACTGAATCCTAAATCCTATCCATTAACAAAGATGTTATCTAGTTTTAATCATAGAGTAATATTTATCAATTACAGGGATGGTAAGGTAAGTGACAAAATAATCACCAAACAGATGCCTCATGTCTATTTCCATAGCCGTTCATATTGATAAAATATTTTAGGATGCACAACTGTTTTTTCTACTATTTCAATCTATATTTTAATTGTGCATTTATAAAACTATGAAATTATAGATTTTCTTATCTTGTCTTAGTATTTTGTCTTGGTTTTTTTACATAATATATATCTATTTAAGTATTGATCTGTTTTAACTTAATTTTATAAACTTTATATTCCTTTATAATAAAAATTCATAATTTTATTCATTTCTAATGGATGAACATTGATAAAGATAATCTTTTTGTAATTATTTTTAAAAACAATTCTTAAAAATTCACTTCAGTTATTGTTTTTATGATATTATATCATTTCAAAAACCAAATTACACATATTAATTCTTTTTTTATTTAATCTCAAAACATATTATCCCTTGGGTCTAATAATAATTTTCATTAAAAATCAATTTTAAGATATTTAAAATAAATTAGATCCCTTTCAATTTTTTATCTAAGAAATTTAAGAAATACCTTTTGAGAAAAGTTATTTATAAGAACATTATATCTTATTGATAAATGCAATTTTGGTATATTTAATTATTTTTTCTAAGAGTTTTTTTAATTGTTTAAGATAATCAAAAATATCTAAGTTAGTATTTCTAGCCTTATCAAAAAAGTATTCTTCTTACGATTTCTTTTAATTTATAATATTCATTATGTAAAAATAATTATTACTTTATAATTTTCTTTAGCTCACTTAACTTAATAAACAAGTTTAAAAATTTTCTTTTTTTAGTATTTTGTAAATGCTTTTTCATCAAAATTTTGAACAAAATTTGCAGCTACATAAATTTTTATTAATTATGATATTCCTTTTAATTCAAATCGTTGCCATTTTTTGTGAAAACAGAAGCTGTGATGTTAAAATTGAATAGATGAATGTCTATCCTACTAAAGGGGAAATTTATAATATATGAATGACTACCTTATTTGAAGGAGTCTTTTTATTTTATTCTTATTAGCCAGCATTAACCTTTATAAAAGCTATTAATGCTTTTGCGGAAGTAACATAAATTAAAGGATAAGGTATAAATCAGATATTTTAATATAGTATTTTCTTCGTTATCATCTAATTTGACACATTTTCTAACAATTACAGAAAAACAACAAATAATCATTTATAATTGGAAAAATTCAATTATTCAGCAAATAGGTAATACTATTTAACTACCAGGATAGTACAAATGCTTTAATTCAATATTTTTATTAAATATGAATGCTTACTTATTGGATTGTTACACTAGTAAATCATTTGTTCTTTTAAAAATGATAGATAATTAGTTTACTGAGATTTATTAAGTTACATCTCAAATTCCTATTACAACAACATTACAAAAATATATTGTAGATTCACTAAATTACACTCTTTATGCTCAGCATTTTAAAACTTACTCTGTTTTAACTTTATTTTCATCTGAATTTAAAAATTAAACATGTTGGGAGGATAAATTCGTTGATTTTGATGTTTCATTTTAAGGAAATAATTTTATTTATGTTTTAACTTCATCTATTGTCTATTAAATTATAATCTCACAATAATAATAATTTGAATTTATAGCAAATTATACAGAAAAATTAATTCATTATGAGTACAATATATTTTCTGTTTATTACAATTATGAACAAACAGCTTAATGCGATATAATAATAATTGAATATTAATATTTTAATAAACAATTGTAAATAAGATTATTTGCATAGTAAGGTTTATTTATTAGGGAATCATATAATTATTTAAAAGATAAATAATAAGTTAAATACATTATTTTCAATAATTAATTTTTGCTGTAATAATCCTCAAATAATATTACAATTTATGAAGTTTTATCTAGTTAACCTCTTTATATCTAAAATATATCTAATACTACTTAATTATATTTTAATTCATTTACTAATGAAGTATTTTTATTTGATCTAAAAATTATTGTTTATAAAATTTAACTACCAAAATTATAAATAAACGTTAGAAATTCATTAGATTATTAATAAATTAGTGAAATTTAAATTTTTGCTCAATTTAGAAATTTTAAATTGGCAAAAAAATGCATTTCAAATCTGAAAATATAAATTTTATAAAAAAATGATACAAATATTTATTTAATTAAAAATACTCATCCCACCCTTTATCAAGGGACTACAGGGGCATCTTTTTATAATGAAGTTATTGGTTTTTCAGGGCAATTATTAGAGATTAAAACAAATTATGATAATTAATATTTTGGTTAATTCTAAGAAGTAACTTTTTTCAATATTTATAATTTACCCTAACAAGAAATACAATTTGCTTAAATGATTAATCCATCATTCTACTCCTCTAAATTTGTGTATTTAGCTACCTACAATTATCCAAATTTAACAAGTTATGTTTGTAAGTGGTTTTAGTTAATTGATGGATTTGTATATAATTGTACTATCGCATACTAACTTGATATTTCTCAAAATATATCCTCATTATAGATTGCATATAATTTACAATCTCCTTTGATTGTAGGAATTAGTTACAACAATACTATTACAATTTTTTTATTGAATTCAGATAATAGTACTAATCAGTACAACATTATAATCAATCAATCAATTAGCTAATTTTTATTAACATTTAATAGTGTTATCATTTTGATAGAAAATGAAGAAATTTAAATAATATCTTATAATTAAACAAATAGGATTATAATTAATCAAGAACTAATAAATTAATTGTTTAAAAATAAATATTAAATATCATTCAATCCGATATAAATTATGATTAATACTTAATATATATCCTCGATTTTGATAATTAATAACATTAACAGTATTATACTTTTAGCGATAAATCTAAATAGCTATCTCATACCAATTAATTTTTTACATTTTAACTTTTCTATTTATTAAATTAATTAAATCAAGACATATGTAATTCTATCTTATATATGTAATAACACTACATAGCTGTGCTTTGAAATTTGGGATTTTTTAAATGTTTGGAATCCCTATAGACAAAAAAACTTCCCAAGTGTTAATTTTGACTCTTAAATTAGAGTTTAATCAGATAATTTATTTTTTTATGTTCAATTACAAAATAAGACAGTTTTTGTTTATAATCCTGAAGTCCCAGAATAGATGTCTTTACATTATAAATTTGAAATTAATGGGAAATAATTTTGTAGCATTTAAAAATCCTTTTACTCTTTAATATTCAACGTCAACAGTTTTTATTAGTTATTTCCAATTAAAGTTATGAAATTTTAATTAAATTAATCAATCCTTGTAGAAAAATAATATCCAGAATTAATTTACAATTTTACTGTAATAACACCATTCAACAACACTGCAATGTAATCTATGATTAATTAGAGCATAATATTTATTTCAAATTTCACACAACTAAATTCATCCAATTTTAAAACATATTATTTAAATTTTACCAATATTAATAAAATCAAAAGAACGTTTACTATTCCGATCTCTCTATTTACTGAAAAACAGATAATTAGATGCAATTTTTATAATGGATCCAATTCATCCTTATAAAACCAATATGAAAATAATCAGAATTGTCATCTGACTAACACAAGTAAACAAAAAGCCTTGATTAATATTAATAATTATACTTTAGTGACTGCTGTAAACAATTAATTTTATGTTTTACAAAATAACATAAATATCATGATTAGTAATTGGTTGATTGAATCTACTTCCATTAAATATTTTGATTATTCTTATCTAAATTTCTCAGAGTGTATAAAAACAACATCTACATATTATTAACTAAATTCTATTTGTAAAAATTCTTCAAATTAATACTGGCTTACTATTATTTTAGATAATTAAGGAAATGTTTATTTTATGGAATGCACAATATTTCCTATAGTATTTTAAACCATATATAAAATGGTTTAATTTTAAAATTATCTTTTCATTTCAGGATCTCAATAAAACTAATCATCCTTATTGTACATATTTTTTATAGTCAACAATATTGTAATAAAAAATATGAATAATTCGCTTTATTAAAACTATTCTATTTAGTAATATGATGTAGCCTAATTTAAAGATCAACCCAACAATAATTACAATGTTTTTGCTGTTATTTTTATAGCAGAGAATATGCCATTATATTCTATTATTACTTTCAATGAAAACATAATTTTGAGCATTAATTGTAATTATTTATTTATAGATGTTTTTAATTAAAAGATTAGTGTAATAAATAATCAACTGAATTAAATTTTTATTGTAGAAGTGAAGAGTAATTAAATAAAGTTATTATTTGTTTGTAATTCCTTTGCTAGCATTTTTTTGAGTTTAAGCTATAATAAACAATTAGCATCAATAAGTATCAAAGAAATTTTAGCAACAATTTCTACTTATGGATAATTATAAATTACTCAAAATATAATATATCAAGAAGGAATATTAATGTAGTAATTTTAATTACCAAATTAATCTTATGTTCTTGGGGTATATAATTTATCATAAATCCAATTTGATAATCTGGATACCCCTATTTTAATGTTTGAAGGGTAAAGTAACATTTCTATGCCCAGTTATTCGATGATAATTAATAAGCTATATTTCAACGGAACATTTGTTACATTTATCAATAATTCTATTTTTATTTAGCCAATAATTACATAGTTATTGACTTGTCCTTTCATTAAGAAAAAAAAACATTTTAATGTTAGTATTTTTTGTTATAATGATTTTTCTTTTGGTAATTACGAAGTTACATTTTTAATACCAAATTTGGATGAACATAAAGAAAGCTGGTTTTATTCACTTTTTTTAATTATATGCTTTTTATTAATTGGCTCATGTTATTTTGTGAAATCAAAAATAAAAGGAAAGAAATTTTATATAGAAATAGAATTATGAATTGAAATAATAAAATTATGAAAAAATATAAAAGTNAATACTGGCTTACTATTATTTTAGATAATTAAGGAAATGTTTATTTTATGGAATGCACAATATTTCCTATAGTATTTTAAACCATATATAAAATGGTTTAATTTTAAAATTATCTTTTCATTTCAGGATCTCAATAAAACTAATCATCCTTATTGTACATATTTTTTATAGTCAACAATATTGTAATAAAAAATATGAATAATTCGCTTTATTAAAACTATTCTATTTAGTAATATGATGTAGCCTAATTTAAAGATCAACCCAACAATAATTACAATGTTTTTGCTGTTATTTTTATAGCAGAGAATATGCCATTATATTCTATTATTACTTTCAATGAAAACATAATTTTGAGCATTAATTGTAATTATTTATTTATAGATGTTTTTAATTAAAAGATTAGTGTAATAAATAATCAACTGAATTAAATTTTTATTGTAGAAGTGAAGAGTAATTAAATAAAGTTATTATTTGTTTGTAATTCCTTTGCTAGCATTTTTTTGAGTTTAAGCTATAATAAACAATTAGCATCAATAAGTATCAAAGAAATTTTAGCAACAATTTCTACTTATGGATAATTATAAATTACTCAAAATATAATATATCAAGAAGGAATATTAATGTAGTAATTTTAATTACCAAATTAATCTTATGTTCTTGGGGTATATAATTTATCATAAATCCAATTTGATAATCTGGATACCCCTATTTTAATGTTTGAAGGGTAAAGTAACATTTCTATGCCCAGTTATTCGATGATAATTAATAAGCTATATTTCAACGGAACATTTGTTACATTTATCAATAATTCTATTTTTATTTAGCCAATAATTACATAGTTATTGACTTGTCCTTTCATTAAGAAAAAAAAACATTTTAATGTTAGTATTTTTTGTTATAATGATTTTTCTTTTGGTAATTACGAAGTTACATTTTTAATACCAAATTTGGATGAACATAAAGAAAGCTGGTTTTATTCACTTTTTTTAATTATATGCTTTTTATTAATTGGCTCATGTTATTTTGTGAAATCAAAAATAAAAGGAAAGAAATTTTATATAGAAATAGAATTATGAATTGAAATAATAAAATTATGAAAAAATATAAAAGTATAAAATCTATAAAAAAAAAAAACTTACTTTATTTTTAATTACTCAACAATAAATTAATTGTTATCTTAGATTTATTAAAACAATAGAATAGCAATTTAGATGTCTTAAGCTAATGAAATTTTTAATTATTATTTATTATATATTTTTTATTAAATAAATTATTTTAACTTAAGTCAATTCATTTAAAAATTTTATTTACTAAATAAATTGATTTTAATTATGATGTTTTATTAAATTGAACCTCCAATCAATATCATACCAAAACTAAAGAAAGTAGAAAATTTTCTTGAAAATTCTAATTATTTTAAATATTTTTATTCCTAAAAACTGTATAATTACTATTTCATATGAAAATGTGCTTAGAGTATACAAGAAAGATTTATCTAAAATAAATTATATTATTTATAAAATTTTTATTTTATTTATTTGAAGATTATATATTTTAAATTTATTACTCCAGAATAAAATATACAATTAGAAATTTCTCATCCATTTTTAAAACATTTATAATGATAACGTTTCAACTTTTGCTTTTTCTTTGCTTTTAAATTTATTTTATACTTTATATACTCATAAACTTTATGAACAGAATATCTTAAACTCAAATAATACTAAATTCTTTTTTTCATTTTTATGTACTTACTAATTTATCCAAATTTATTATCAATTTTTTGTTAAATTCCATATCTCATTTCAATTTTAATTATGAAAATGAGCTCTTGTCTGTGTGACTTAGCCAAATTATAGAAAATTAATAAAATAATAAAGTTATTCCTCTTGATATTTAAAGAAGAGTAGGAAATGTCAAGTTTTATTGACGAGATCTATAAATATGAAATAAATAAATTTAATATTTTAATCAGTTAAACAAAAGTTATTAATAATTTAATCTTGATTCTTACTTAACAATATTTATAAACTCTATAAATTTGATTTTGAATATTGAAAGGAATTTAATAAAAATCTCTGTAAATATCTTAATGGTAGGCTTTTTTTTCAAAAACTAATGTTTAATTAATCCTTATAATTTGAGACATGAATGCCATTATGACGTTGCATTTTTTTCTATTTTAAAATTATCTATTAAGTTAAATATAAAAATTTAAACTTGAAAAGCAAAATATCTCCATAAAATCATTCAATTACAAAAATTCTGAGTCTTTTATAGAAATCAATATTAAAGTAAATTTGAAATTGCTATNTAAATTAATTGTTATCTTAGATTTATTAAAACAATAGAATAGCAATTTAGATGTCTTAAGCTAATGAAATTTTTAATTATTATTTATTATATATTTTTTATTAAATAAATTATTTTAACTTAAGTCAATTCATTTAAAAATTTTATTTACTAAATAAATTGATTTTAATTATGATGTTTTATTAAATTGAACCTCCAATCAATATCATACCAAAACTAAAGAAAGTAGAAAATTTTCTTGAAAATTCTAATTATTTTAAATATTTTTATTCCTAAAAACTGTATAATTACTATTTCATATGAAAATGTGCTTAGAGTATACAAGAAAGATTTATCTAAAATAAATTATATTATTTATAAAATTTTTATTTTATTTATTTGAAGATTATATATTTTAAATTTATTACTCCAGAATAAAATATACAATTAGAAATTTCTCATCCATTTTTAAAACATTTATAATGATAACGTTTCAACTTTTGCTTTTTCTTTGCTTTTAAATTTATTTTATACTTTATATACTCATAAACTTTATGAACAGAATATCTTAAACTCAAATAATACTAAATTCTTTTTTTCATTTTTATGTACTTACTAATTTATCCAAATTTATTATCAATTTTTTGTTAAATTCCATATCTCATTTCAATTTTAATTATGAAAATGAGCTCTTGTCTGTGTGACTTAGCCAAATTATAGAAAATTAATAAAATAATAAAGTTATTCCTCTTGATATTTAAAGAAGAGTAGGAAATGTCAAGTTTTATTGACGAGATCTATAAATATGAAATAAATAAATTTAATATTTTAATCAGTTAAACAAAAGTTATTAATAATTTAATCTTGATTCTTACTTAACAATATTTATAAACTCTATAAATTTGATTTTGAATATTGAAAGGAATTTAATAAAAATCTCTGTAAATATCTTAATGGTAGGCTTTTTTTTCAAAAACTAATGTTTAATTAATCCTTATAATTTGAGACATGAATGCCATTATGACGTTGCATTTTTTTCTATTTTAAAATTATCTATTAAGTTAAATATAAAAATTTAAACTTGAAAAGCAAAATATCTCCATAAAATCATTCAATTACAAAAATTCTGAGTCTTTTATAGAAATCAATATTAAAGTAAATTTGAAATTGCTATGTTTTTAATCATATAATCATCTTAATTCTCCTTAAAAGAAATAATTTTGATTGTCTTTTATTATACCACAAAGTATAGTTTCAAATGATGATAATTTTTGAAAGATGGTATATTGTTTCACATTTATTCTAAAATAAAATTTCCTTGAAATATGAATATTTTAAAACAATTATGATGAAGAGAGACATTAATAAGGCATTTAAATGAGTAAAATGTGAAAGTGATAGTTCTAAATAAAAATTTTGATTTAATAATAATGTTTTGGTATCAAAAATTAGCAATGTAATTGAAATACATAAGTTCTCAATAGTGGAATCTTAGAATAATTTATAGATGAAAAAGAAAAAATGTTAAGAGTTTAAATTATTTAGTGTTACTTAATTCACAGTTATCAGTTTTAGAAAAGAGAATAATTAGTTTATATTGATACTTATATTATAAATATGTATGATGTTGAAATAACAACTAAGTCAGATGATGAGATTCTTTCATTAATTCGATCATATTAATAATAAGGATATTAGGTCTGGTTATAAAAAAGATGCTCAGATAAATTTTTGATGCAAGCCGATTACAATGTATGAATAAAAATTAGAACATAGTCATAAGGAGTATTGGATATGGATAATTCTAGCATATTTAAATGCTAAAATATTGATCCTAAACAGTTTAATGATCAATCAGTTATATGTAGCATTAGAAAGAATGTTGAAGATGGTCATAAAACTAGTACTATGGAAATTAAAGACACAATGCTTATATTTCCAAGAAAAACATAAACTGACCTATACAGCTTGTTAAGTCCAAAACTAAATTCAGAAAGAGAGGATTTATTTCGTGGATTTTATGAAAAATTGAAAGAAGCCTTACATTTAGAATAGTTCGGATAAGTGAAAGAATCTATTGTAATAATTATCTATTATCAAAAATTAGGTTTTGTTGTAAAACTTAGTAAATGAACTTGAAAATCAATTGATTGATTCATAAATATTGCATTTAATACTCGTTGAAAGTTTATTGACTCTTGGAATACTGAATGCATAAATAATGAAATATTCAGATGCAAAAATGTAATATTAATATTAAAAAAGGTGTCTAGAGAAATGCTTAAGATTATTCGTTATAAAAGATTAAATCCTTTTAGCCTAAATATATCGTAAATTAGGCTAATATTCCCAATCTATTTTTAGTTATTAAAAATCTATAGATTACTACAATTAAGCCTTAATTATATATGAAATATACAATCTGAAACCAGAAATAGCAATTATAATGATGTCAATAGCTGTTATATATTCAAAAGTAAATTAATTTGAATTAGCATCAAATATTTCACATCATGCTTTAAAAATCAATGGAACTGAGATAAGTAAACATACAGCTAATCTTTATTCAATGTTAGGAGAGATTTATTACAATTCGGAAAATTATACAGAAGCATTAGATTATTTTGATACTGCTTATGATTTACAATAAACAAGTTTGGATGTACAATCTCGAATTAGAACAATAAATTATATTGCAAGTTCTTGTTTTCATTTAGGAGAATATAAAAAAGCTTAAGAGTTATTTGAAGTAGCATTAAGTTAAATTGATGATAAAAATTCACTTCTTGAAGCATAATTATTAAATAATTTAGGGATCACAAAAAGTGCATTGAAATTAGAAAGCAAAGAAGAATTTGAAAAATCCCTTAAAATTTTCTTAGATTTTTATCCATAACATCATCCTTCTGTAAAACGTGTACTCCGAAACGATAGCCATTGATAATAATATGTTTATATTATATATAAAATTGTCCTTAAAAACAATATTCTCATTCACATGGTGCTCTTATTGCTTCTAAAAATAATTCATAAATCATTTCTTTTCCTTTTTCAATATTTTACAATGAATTATTAAATGTATTGACTTTAATTCTGACTTCATCTTTACCCTTATATCTAGGACCAATCAAATAAATAAATCTATCTTTTTATTTAGGAGTAAAGTTAAATTCACTAATATTGATGAATAGTTCAACCTATTATTATATTTCAATTATATTTACTTCACTATTTTTATGTAAATTATGTCCTTTTAAATCTGGTATATAAGTAATTTCAGCATAAACTTGATAAGTAGGTGGATTTTAACTTAATTAATCATCAATTTCCTTTTTTGTTCTTAATGGGTAATCAAAAGGATCTCTAAAGGTTTATTTCATATAATGTGGTATGGCTTAACTGACTTTTGGCTTCCAAAAACGTGCTTAAATTACTTTGAATACTACATTTATGAGCCAATTTAAATGTAGGCAAGAATGTATTGAATTTATAGAGCGTCACAAATTATTTCATTCAATTAAAAATTCTTATTATTATTATTTAATTTTATTCATAAAAAGTGGTGTGTCTGCATCTTCTTCTTTAATAATATCTAAACCATTAGGAGGACTACTACTTGCTTTAATTCTTTCATCCAAGGAATCTAAACTTGAATTACTATCACATTTTTAAACTATATCAAAAAATTCTTTAACTTCATCTGGTTTAGTAGAAATAGATTGACATAATGAATTAATTGATTATTAGAAATGAATAGATCTATTTCTCATTTGTTATGATGTATCTTTATCAGTTTAATGAATAGCATCAATAAAACATTTATTTTTAAAATCATGTTTTACATTCTGATAATCTTCTTAAGATTATTAAAGATATTTAATAGCTTAACTTGAATGAGCATTAATTTAAACTTTATTATTTAAAAGCATATCATCTTTTGTATATTATTTAGAATTCAATTTCATAAATTATAATTAAGAAATTGAATATTTTTGATATAATAATGGATGAACTAAAGCTTCTATAATAATTAATAAATAATTTACATGATGCATTAATTCTCTTATTAGGATTAAAAGATAACAATCTTTTAAGTAAATCTTGAGAGAGTAAGTCAAGTGATTTAAATTCTGTTGATAAAAATGATTGTTATTGAATTTCAATATCATTGAATTCAATTCTATTTTCAATTATGATTGGTAATCTATTACATAACATTTAATAAGCAATAACTCCAATAGCCCAGATATCAATCAATTCATTATAACCAGATCCATTCCATAATTCAGGTGCCTAGTAATTAATATTACCAGTAATAGTCCATAATAATTGGATTTAAATATCTCTCTATTATGTTATAATAAATCTTTTTGATACACCAAAATCAATAATTTTTATAGTACTATTATCTTAATCAATTAAAATATTATCTGGTTTAAGATCACGATGGCATAAACCCATTCTATGTAAATATTGGATAGCTTCCAAACATTGTCGTATTATAGATAATTTATCATCATATGTAAGTGTATTTTGTTTTAGTAGTTCAAGTAGACTAGGATAAGGTAAATATTCCATTACTAAATATGAACATTCTGTATTTGTATCAATATAAAGCTTATATGTTCTCACAATTAGAGGATTATTTAGTTTCAAAGTGTTTAGAAATGTTTATTTCATTATTCCCATTATTTCAGGATCTCCATTTCGAGTAATCTTAACTGCATAAGTTTCATCAGGATTTTATATTTACCAACATTATCTAACTACAGAATGAGCTCCTTCTCCTAATATTTTCCCTATCTTATAATCATCTTGAAATTTTCTGTTTCTTTAATCTATTGTAATCTAAAATGTCTCCTCCATTAATTCACCATGACTTGAACATTATACATATTCAAGAATTTATGGACTTAATTTTTATATCTATCCTTCTTCATTATTCTAAACAAACAACTCTTTTTTTACCCTATCATGTAGTCTTAATAGGTTTGCTTTTTTGTCCATTATATTAATAATTATGCCAAAAAAACGTCGTCAACAATCTGATTTTTGGGACACTGTTCATGATATTAAAAAACTCACTTAACCATATCAAACACACCATAAAAAACATTTTATAGAAAAGCCTGGCAAAAAAAAAGTACCTATTTTATCTATACAATAAGTAAAAAGGATAAAACATGCCTTTACCTATTTTAAATGGTATTAGAAAGAAATACATAAGTGATGTTAAATAAGAACAAGAACATAATATTGAACATAACATCTAATATCGATCAGACATGAAGAAAGACTCAACTTTGTTAAAAACCATAAAATAAAAAAAAAATTCATTTTAAAAAAATCAATATAAATTTAAGAATATGAAGGCTAAAGGAGCAGGTAAATTCGAGAATGGTGCTCTCAAATTCTCCAATAAAGAGCTCAAAAAATTCAATTAAAACAAATGACTTCATTATATTTTAAAAATAAATAAAAATATATAGTAGTATATCATATTTTATTCTTATATTGATATCAATCAATTATCTTTAAATTTTATTTACTTCTAATTATTCTACTAGGATCTTCTTATTTCATTTATTAATTATAATTCATTATTTCATGTTCTCAATACAAGTAGTATAACATTTAAATACTCCTAAGATTAAATATTTTTGAAAATATTTAGATCCAGGGAAATATTGTATATAATTTAAGAATATTTACACCTATTTAATTTTTAGAAACAGATATTGATGTTTTTTCATAAAATATTCATGGATTTCTATCCTTATTTTTATCATCTTTAACATACTTACTTTTCATTTTTATACTGACTATGTAATTACAACAATTAACATAAGAAGTTTATTCTTAAACTAAAAAATACTATTTAGGAACAATATCCTTCTTTAAAATATTTTATAAGATTTATATCACATTTATTATTGATCTTCATGAGTTTAAATAAAACTTAAGGAAATGGAAATTTAAAGATATTTAATAATCTTATGATTTTCAAAATATTAAAATCAAATAAAGAAGAAATTGCTATTTTTTCATTAGATTGATAATAATTCATATTTCACCAATATCAAATATAAATTAAATTCTTCTAATGCTAAGCGTCAAAAATATAATTTCTAGTTATATAGATTTCGTTAAATTTGATAAAATTTTATTTAATCTTGTTATTACATATAAATAATTATAAATATTTGAATTAGCTGAAAAAAATAGATGTAAATATCTTGAAATTTAACTCCAGAAATTTAGAAACCTGTACTTTTTTTATTAACGTGGTATAATTGTATTTTTTTAAATTAAAATGAATTTATGATCAATCAGAAAAGACCTTGAATTTCAACTGGCTCATTTTAATGGAAAATCAATACAAGAAAAATAAGTATTGCTAGACAGATTGAAAGAAATTGCAAAAATTCTTTTTGCTTTTGTTAGAGAAATTTGCAATGAATGTCTACAGAGAGGGAATTTCTCCTCTAATTTTATATTTTTTTAAACTCTTCATTTTTCTCAATTTTAATATATTAGCTTTGTATTTATTTTTTTTCCCTAATTATATAAGGCTTCTAGATCTATTTTTTCCTCTAGGCCAACATCTAAATAAATTTTCATAATAATACCTGATCTGATTTTGAATGTATGTTGTATTATATCAAGTATAATGGTTTCGGATTAAGTCTTCTAATATTATCTAGAGATTGATTTTCAATTTCGAAGAATTTTGATTCTTCATACAAGGATTATGAATTTAATGCTGATTTCATTATGTGTAATTATTTAATAAAGATTCCATTTTAGGAATTATATTCTTATATCGAATTTAATTTTCAGTAACTTTTATTAACATTCTCCTTTATTCATACTTTTTATCCTTTTGTTAATACTTTATATAAAATTAATCTATCACTTTTTAAAATGAATATGACATTATAATATCTTATTTTAATGGCAAATAAAGAATTAAACTTTTAATGACAGAGGATAAAAAAAAAAAAAAAAATAAAATAATTGAAATAATAAGAAAAAAGAAAGAAAAATTAGCTATTAAACACTAATTTTATTTATTTAGCAATAAAATTTATTTTACAAAATGTACCTTTCATCAAGAACATAAGGAAGATTAGCAAATCTAATTATTACGATAACTGAAGGGGAAAAAAAAACTGAAATAGCTAGATAAGTATTGGCTGAGTAAAAAATGTTTGAACCCTACACAGCATTCAGAAGATTAGATTAATTAAGATCAGGTGAATTAACTGTAGCAGACATTACAGACTTTTTGGCTGATAATAAGATCTTCCCAACATAAGTTTAGGTTGAATATTTGTTTAGAAGATTGGATTTGAATCATGATGGTAGAATCACATATCCAGAGTAATTTTTATAGAATATTAAAAAGTTTTGTTAAGGCCATTTTACCAAAGGAAGACTCAAGGTTAAGATAGATTGCTTCATTAAGAGATAGCTATTACATTGAAGTAAATATGCTATTACCAACAGAAGTTGAATGGGGTCTTTCAAGAGTTTTATAATAAGAAGTTTAAAATTTCAAGTAATTGTTTAATATAATAAATTTTCTTTAGTTCTATTACAGCAGCATAAGAAATTTTGACAGCCAGTGTAGATTTTACTTCTTTAGATGCATTTAGATGTATAGATTAACTTTATATTGGATATATCACAATAGATAGGTATATAGTAAATATATATTAATAGCTTATAATCCTTTTTGAGAGCAAATGGTGCTAAATTAACATTTGATGAATTATAAGCTTTCTTTAGAGTAGTTGATTCTGATGAAGATGGTAGAATTACTTATTCTGAATTGTTGGAAGCTATTACTTTTGTTCCAGATTATTTCTAAAAGGAAAGGCAGATTGTAAATGAATTAAGAAAAAGTAGAGAAAGAATTACATAACTTGAAAAAGAGAGAGAAGTTTTAGATGATTTATAAAGAAGTAGAGAGAGAGTTGATGATTTAAGAAGAAGTAGAGAGAGATTAGAATAATATCAAGATTTATAAAGAAGTAGAGAGAGACTTGAAGATTTAAGAAAAAGTAGAGAAAGATTGGATGATTTAAGAAGAAGTAGAGAGAGATTAAATTAATTGGAAGAATTATAAAAAAGTAGATAAAGAATAGAGTAATTTGAAGAGTTGAAAAAGAGTAGGGAGAGATAAGCATAAATGGATGAATTGCGAAAAAGTAGAGAAAGACTTGATGATTTAAGAAGAAGTAGAGAGAGATTGGAATAATTAGAGTAAGAAAGAAAGAACACTGAATAATTGGAGGAACTACGAAAATCAAGAAGTAGAATAGAAGAATTGTAGAAGTAAAGAAGAAGGATAGAAGAATTGAGAACAAGTTAAGAAAGGTTGGATGCTTTGAAGAGAAATAGAGAAGATTTAGAATTGAGGAGAAGTTAAGAGAGACTTAATGAATTAAAAAAGAGTAGAGAAAGATTGGAATAAATAGAAGCATTAAAATAGAGTAGAGAATAATAGAGAGCATTAGATGAATTAAGATAAAGTAGAGAGAGATTAGAATAATTGAGAATGTCATAAAATAGAATAGATTAATTAGAAAATGAGAGAAAAGCATTATAAAGAAGTAGATAATTGGAGAGAGAGATACAGTATGAAAGATAAAGAAGTAGAGAGAGATTAGAGAGATTAGAATTAGAAGCTTAATTATAAAGAGAAAGAGAAAGAGCATTAGAATAGGAAATAGTGACATAAAGTAAGATTGTGCAGAGTAGAATTTATGATACCCCTTAGAGATTTTATTGATTATTGAGATAATAAAATAAAATTAAATTTTGTTTAATATGAATATCATTCAATTTTAATTATTTGAAAACACAGTTAAAGTTAGTATGACCTTATTTAGAAATGCTATATAATGTATAGTGAGTGATACAAATAAATTTGGAAGTGTTTTGATAGCTGAATGTGAAAAATTGAGTGAAGATGAAAATATTTATGATGTAAAAACTAAATTTGGATCAAGAGAAATAGTTGAATATGAATATTTTGCTAGGAGAATTATTGAGGAAATGTATAATTCAAAAAGAATAGTTGCAGAAATGTAAAAAAAATATTAGACATAAGAAAAGCAATTTAATATATTTTTAGGTAAAAAACTTTTGTTATTTATTTCTTTAAATGAGAGAGAAAACATAAATAAAATAAAAGTGATTCTTGAAGAAATTAGGGTAAATCTAATTAATTTGATATGATAATAATTAAGTATATTTAATAATATTTTTAAATATATGATAAATATATAACCAAGAACAAGAGAATAAAGAGTAAATAAATGAAAATATTAGATAATAGGAAGCATAAAAAGATAAGGATTTAATTGAGAAGACAAGAATAGATTAAAGAGGTGAAAATAGTAATAGATATAATAGTTGGATTTGAAGCAAGAGGATTAGGAGTGGGAACTTTGATACATTAAGCAACACCATAATCATCACTTTATGTTGCAGGTAAGAATAATAATAATAAAAGAAAATGAGAGATTTGATAAAGACTTTGCTATAGCAGATAAAAGATAAAGAGATTTATAACTATAGTAGAAAGGATAAGTAATTGATAAGAGAAGAATGGAAGGATTAGATAGAGAAACTAAAAAATGGGAATATTAAGAGAAATTAGAATAAAAGGGTTAATAAAAACTTATTATGTAGACTCAAACTTAAACTTAAGGAAAGAGAAATTAAAATGGGTATAAATTATAAAATTTTAATTATTAGATTAGCTTATAATCCTATTACCTTATAGTATGATAAAACTTAATAAGGAAATTCATTAAAAGAATAAGATGATTAAGTAAAAGTTCGTCAATATGTAAGAGCTTAAAATCTAGATTAAAAAGGAAATGCTGGATTTAATATATTAACAGGAGAATCTCGTAATGGAGTTGAATAGATTGTACCAAATCATTTAAAGAATTAATATTAATAAAAACTTAGAGATCATGAATAACATTTACAGATAAAAACTCATTCTTAATTTAATAATTGAATTAAATAATGATGAAATTATATATATAATAAATAAATGGATTATTATAAAGTATTAGAATTGCCAAGAAGTGCAAATGAAGCAGAAATTAAGAAAGCATATAGAAAGTTAGCACTTAAATGGCATCCAGTATTTATATAAAAAATTGTTAATAGGATAAAAATCCAGATAATAAAGATATTGCAACAAAAAAGTTTAAAGAAATAGCAGAAGCTTATGAAGTACTTTCAAAACCTGAGAAGAAATCTCATTATGATAAATATGGACATCAATAACCACCTTCGACTCCAAATTATTAATAATCTAACAATTATGGAAATAATCAATATTAACAAAACTTTAATGATTTTTAAGGATTTTCTTCAGGATTCTAAAATGAATTTAATAATTTCAATAATAGATCTAATAAATATACAGAATAATCTTTTGGATTCCCTTAATTTAATAGAATGCCAGATTTGAATAGATTCTTTTTTGGTGATAATTTTGATCCATTTGAAGTTTTCTAGAACTTTTTCAAAAATGATCCATTTTTTAATTAAGACTTTTTTGGAAATAATTAATAATAAAAAACAAGTTTAACAAAAGCAAATTCTTATAAGAGTGACTTTGATGATGATTTCTTCAAACCAGTTTACTAAAATAGTTCTAATTAAAATATTAATTAGATCAGAGGGTAAACTCATAAAACAATATAATCTACTACAACTACAATGTAAATTAAGATAATAAATAATTTAGGAATGGTTAAACAGTTTAAAGAGTTAAAACAACAATAATTCATCCAGATGGAAGAAAAGAAATAAAAGAAGAGATAAAACCATTATCTTAGTTATAAAAACATAACAGTGCCATTTACTGATAATATTATTATATAATTGAAAATAAGATATTAGACAATTTTGTTGTTTATTCATTTTTATTTATGGTATTAAAATATTAAAACAATGTCTAAAGATAAATAAGATTAAGATTTATAAAACTTAACTCTAGCCGAACTATAAAAGATAAAAGATGAAAAAAGGTTTGATAAACTTTTAAATGATGAATAACAAAAAAGGGAAGAGTTATAAATGAAGAATGAGAGAAATATTATATAAAATGAAGAATCTAATTAAACTATTAAATTATCATCAGATGATCCTTCTGAACTATATGAGAAATTAAAAGAGAAATGGGGACTTTAAGAGAAATAGACTTTAAAAGATGATAGTAAATTTTAACGATTATAAAATTTTAGTTAGTTCTAATTAGACAAAAAGCAAATTAGAGATTTTATTAGAAGAAAGAAGAAATAGAAAACCACCTAAACTCTAATAAATTTAAAATGATTACATATAAAAAATATAAGATGAAACAGTGGTCGATTCTGTATATAGCAAAGAAGGACCTATGCCAAAAACTATTTAATAAATGTTGACAGAATATTAAGGAATTAAAGGAGCTGTTAATATTGGTTAAGAATGGACAGATATTATATAATAAGGTGTGAAAACCAATTTAAAAAATTAAGAATAAGCTGCAAATAGTAATAATTTAGAATATAAAGTTTAGACTACTTTTGGTTGATGGCCAAAAAAGGTCGTTTAGGAGTAGATGGTTTTGCTATTGCTTTTGGGATCTTTGGCATAATATTATTACCAATATATTTTTATTAGAGATAGAATAGAAGAAGAGGAGCTTATAAATAAGAAATTAAAATTGTATCTGGAGTTAAAGATTGGGAAAATTCAACTTTGGATATTGATGATGTTTCAGTTTAATAAACTTATTATACATTATTTTCAGAAGAAATACAAGAACTTATGAAAAAGAAAATGCAAGTTTAACAACAAATAAGCAAACTTTTAGGAAGAGAAAAATGATTAACATTATGATTTATTTATTTAAATATATGATTTATATGTAATATATATATATATAATTTATTATTAACTATACTTATGAAAAAGGTTGTTTAAAAAATCTAAAGCTTAAAAAATATTTCTTAAATCATAGCTTAAGGAGATCATGCTGTTACAGTAAAGAATATGTTAAATGCTTTTGAAAAATAAACAAAAGAAGATTTAAGTTATTTGGAAAAGAATTTGTTAAAGATATTCCCACTTTTTAATTTGATAAAGAAATAACTAAAATCATAATCAAAATTTTATGAACTTATATCTCATCTTTTAATTGAGAACTTTTAAAACAATTAGGTTATTTTTTATAAAGGGGATATTGGAAGAAAAATGTATTTTGTTCTCTCTGGTCGTCTTTTGAGCTACCCTTATGATTTTCGAGATATAAGTATTTAAATTTTTGATTAGAGATAAACATACCGCAAATAAGGAACTAAATGTAGGAGANGATGATAGTAAATTTTAACGATTATAAAATTTTAGTTAGTTCTAATTAGACAAAAAGCAAATTAGAGATTTTATTAGAAGAAAGAAGAAATAGAAAACCACCTAAACTCTAATAAATTTAAAATGATTACATATAAAAAATATAAGATGAAACAGTGGTCGATTCTGTATATAGCAAAGAAGGACCTATGCCAAAAACTATTTAATAAATGTTGACAGAATATTAAGGAATTAAAGGAGCTGTTAATATTGGTTAAGAATGGACAGATATTATATAATAAGGTGTGAAAACCAATTTAAAAAATTAAGAATAAGCTGCAAATAGTAATAATTTAGAATATAAAGTTTAGACTACTTTTGGTTGATGGCCAAAAAAGGTCGTTTAGGAGTAGATGGTTTTGCTATTGCTTTTGGGATCTTTGGCATAATATTATTACCAATATATTTTTATTAGAGATAGAATAGAAGAAGAGGAGCTTATAAATAAGAAATTAAAATTGTATCTGGAGTTAAAGATTGGGAAAATTCAACTTTGGATATTGATGATGTTTCAGTTTAATAAACTTATTATACATTATTTTCAGAAGAAATACAAGAACTTATGAAAAAGAAAATGCAAGTTTAACAACAAATAAGCAAACTTTTAGGAAGAGAAAAATGATTAACATTATGATTTATTTATTTAAATATATGATTTATATGTAATATATATATATATAATTTATTATTAACTATACTTATGAAAAAGGTTGTTTAAAAAATCTAAAGCTTAAAAAATATTTCTTAAATCATAGCTTAAGGAGATCATGCTGTTACAGTAAAGAATATGTTAAATGCTTTTGAAAAATAAACAAAAGAAGATTTAAGTTATTTGGAAAAGAATTTGTTAAAGATATTCCCACTTTTTAATTTGATAAAGAAATAACTAAAATCATAATCAAAATTTTATGAACTTATATCTCATCTTTTAATTGAGAACTTTTAAAACAATTAGGTTATTTTTTATAAAGGGGATATTGGAAGAAAAATGTATTTTGTTCTCTCTGGTCGTCTTTTGAGCTACCCTTATGATTTTCGAGATATAAGTATTTAAATTTTTGATTAGAGATAAACATACCGCAAATAAGGAACTAAATGTAGGAGATCATTTTGGAGAAATTAGTCTTCAACATAGAATACCAAGAACATTAACGGTCATTTGTAAAGGTGAAGTTATTTTAATTAGTGTAAATTATGAAACTTATTCTACTTTTATTTAGACCTCAGTTGATAAAATGTTAACGGATTCATATAAATTAATTAAAACTTTAAGTATCTTTAGAGATTGGAGTGAATTTACACTTTAATTAATATTACATCATTTAAAGGAATCAAAGTTTTAAAGAAATTAATATGTTTTTAAAGAGGGAAATAAAGATTAAAATTTATATATTATTAAATCTGGAGAGATTATTTTATAAAAATAATATACAATCAAATAAAAAAAAAGTGAAAATGGATTGATTTATTTAAGCCATAATTAATGTTTTGGAGATTTTGAATTTATTGACGATTAAAAGTGGTTAAATGATAAAAATTTATTAAAATAAATAAGTAGACAAATGGATGCAAAATCAACAACTGAAACTTTTATTCTATATCTACCATTTCTTACTTATATTAGAATATAAGAAGAATATCATTCAGTTACTCTATAATTATTTTTATCTAATTCAAAGTAGGTTGTAATTTAGAGAATGAAAAAATTATAACAGTAAATTATAAATAAATAAACAAAATTAGATGAAGAAAATGAAAAAAAAGATGAACTCTCTGAATTAAGAATATTTAAAGATTAAAAAATTGAAGAAAAGTAACCTTAAATAGAAAACGATACTACTAAAATTAAACATTCTAACAATCCTTATTTATCTTTAATGGGAGCTATTAAAAACAATAGAACTAAGGAACATTAATAATAGTAGCCAGCTTAATAAATAGATTAAATTGCTAATCAATTTTCTTAAAAATCTATTTTAATGAAATTTGATAGAGGACACAAAATATTATTATTAAAAAAGCTAAGAGATGCTTCAATATTACCTGATCCTAAAGATAATTTTATTTATTAATAATAATCTGTAAGAAGTAGTTATTCAAGATTAAGGATAAATAGAAAATATTAATAAAGTATTTAATAGGATAATGTTACTATAATCAAACCTTAAGTTAATTCTCGTTCTCACACCCCTGATTCTTCAGTGGTATTACAAAATGAAGATAAAACATAAAATAAAATAAATAAATGTTAGAGGGCTTTTACATTTAAAATAAATGATTATCATAATTTTAAACTATCATAAAATTCTGTTGGATATTCACGATCAATGTCTTAAATGAGTGTTAGTCGAAGTAGCATAAATCGTAAATCACCAAGTAAATATAAATTTGAAATTGAATATGAAAAAAGCTAATAGTAAACCCCATAAAAATAGCCTAAAATAGATCTTGATTTGTGCATTTATGGAAAATAATGATAATACTTTAAACTTTGAATAATATTTATAATTTAATGGTTTATTATAAATTATTGTTTTCCTGTGAGACTAAGAATGTTGAAGCAATTTCAACAGGTGGAACAAACTATGAGTATTTAGAAATTAATTATCATTTAATAGATGGCACATTTCTTTAGTTTGTTCAAGCTGTTAAACATAAATTAATGAAATTTATTTTAGAGGTGATGATGAAGTAGATGTGGCTAATTCAAGAGGATAATGCAATTTTTAAATGAAATGTAAAACATGTGCAAAAATGATAAATATTTCTTTAGAGAAATTTCCAGACACAGTCAATGTTCAAGAAATAAGTATAATTATATTATTTTATTTTAAGGTAAGGATATTTAGATTGCATTATTTGATTGCAGAGGTGCTGAACCAAAAACCTGGAATTTCTAAGGTTTGACAGTAATAACACCAAATGGAACAGTATTTTAAGATGCTGATTTAACTGATACATGGGTTGAATATGATGAAAAGGCTGCAGAAGAAGTGTTAGTTGATAAATTTAAAGCTTATTTCTAAAAAACAAAGTGAATTCATAAGAGTTATTTAAACTCATATATATTAAAATTTATAAATAATTTAAACTAATTCTTTATTGATAATGAGTGCTGCAAAATTTATGAATATCTTATCTCAAAGAGATCAATAGTAAATAAACTTACTAATTATTTTTAGATATTTGGATAATCCATAACTTAATTCTTATCAGTAATTCAAGCAGACTATACAGTCACTTGGTTTTTAACATAAATAACCTACTTAAATGAATTTTTAAAAACATTGCACTCCACCTACATCCGATAATTCACCATATTTCTTTTCGAAATAAGAATAATGGCAAAAAACCTAAGACTTATTGGCTCAATAAATTAACTCCAGTTCAAACAAATCTTATAGAGCTATTTACCCAAATAGAAAATTAACTTCTATAGAAGAAAGATATTAATAACACAATTCTTAATCTTATTTTATGAATAAAGTGTTATCTTCTGAGCCTAGTCCACTTCTATAATATAAATCTCAGAGTCCTTCATTAAAAGAAAAGAGCTAAAGTGAAATGAGCTAAATTTAATAATAGATGTCTTTGCCTGCTTTTAAAAAGTCTAATCTTAAGATCAAAACTGACGATGAAGGAAGGATAAAAAAAAAAAAAACAGTCCAGATAGTTGAAATCTAATTAGAAAAAAATAATGAAAGTAATGGATAAAAGAAAAGCCCTAAAAAAATCATAACGAAAACTCAAATAAGAACAGTTTAAGACTTTTTAGTTGAAAACTCAAACAAAAAAAAGAAATGAAATTTTATCTTTTAAAAATTTCATTATATACACTTCATTCTTATTCATCCATGTGTACCATTGATTCTTAGTTCTTTTTTTATTATATTTTTTATTAAATCTGGAATCTGTTAGAGAGACTTATTTGATTCTAAAGTTAGTAAATTTTTTTGCATAAAGCTCTTCTCTAAGTAAAATCGAAATTATTATCTTATTTAGGACTTGTTAAGAGGGTTTGAATAGTAGAATTGAGTTTTTTAGATTGAGGGGTTGAAATTTATCTATAATTATTTTACATAATATAATAATAAATATAGAGCAAAAGTTGAATATTGAATTGTGAATTTATTTGAAAATTTTTATAACAAATCTCTTGATTTTCTTTAATTATTTGGTTGACAAAATTTTAGATTAAAAATTATGAGTTAATGAAATGGTTAATTAATAGGAGACGTTATTGAGCATATAAGTTTAACATTCTATAAGATTTATTATTTAATAACTCATTAAATTATAAAAATATTAAGAGTTTTGTTAAAATGTCCAAAAGAAACATTTTCGAGAAACAAGATAGTAATTTATCAAGAAGATCTTTAATAAAATAAAATACAAATAGAAATTTAACAGGCTAGAAAACTTTATTTTCTAAATTTTCTTCTACTCTTTTCAAACAATAAGAAGCCAAATAAGAAGAAGGTTATTTTAAAAATCTTACTTTTAGAGATTCAATTCTTAATTAAAGAGAAGTAGTAATGCATTCGTGTTTTAATCTATTTGCTTTAGAATTATGATGGAATGGAATAATTTTTGAAAAAATAATCTGTCATCGGTCCATTAAATTCATATGATCCCATAACATAAATTTACTAAGATATAAGTCCAATTAGAACGTATATTTATTTATTTATTAAAGAGAATTGATCTATTATTTTTAGATAATCTCTGTACGAGATTTTCATGATTTTTATGTTGATTTTTACGCTACTTTTGATAAGAATAAAAATTTTTCACTTGAACCATTTGAATTTAAATAACTACTTGAGGTTGCTATTAATAAATGTGTCGGTTCTAAAAAATTTAAGGTTGTTACTGATCTTTTTTTAGAGGATCGTTCATCATATGACAACTAATTAAATGATAAAATTTTTGAAGAGATAATTGATTTTTTTAGAGACTCAGATAAGGAATCAAAAATAGATTATTTATTAGTATTTCCCTATATTCTAAGTTTTTTTTTAGAATACACTTACTAAGAAATAAAATATCGATAAGGAAGATTAGATTTAATGAGAGGAACAGAAATAATAAAAGGAAAGGAGGTAGAGATAAAAAACATAACAAGTTTAGTTACAATACTTAAGGAGATGGGAATAGATTATCTTAGAGATAAAAGAACTACATGTTTGACATATAGGGATGTTGAAAACGTTTTAATTAAATTAAAAAATATATAGAAATGGATAACATTTGATATTATCAAATAGATTATAAATTAATTAGCAAAATTAATGTCAGTAGATCCTAAAACTTAAAATGAAGGGTAACCATTAAAACTACATAAAATAATTAATTTTTTAGCATTAAAATTGTGTATACATTAAAATTGTCTACACATAAGTAGACAAGATAAGGAGAAATAGAAACCACCTTCAGCATATTTAGAAGTATTAGTTTTATGGAATGCTGCTATGTATGGATAAATTATGAAATAAACTAATTTAGAGTCATAATTTTAAAGATTTCTAGATAAACATTATTCAAATAATTAAAGTTTTAGTAGAGTTGAAACTCTTAAATTATTGGAATAATTTTTTAAAAAGAAATTTCAATTAATGCCTAAAGATTTAATTAAGATGATTTTAGAGCAACATTCTTCTTTTTAAACTAAATAAGTTATTTAACCTCCAATATAAAAAGAAAGTTTACAAAAAGAACTTTTTTAAATGATGTGTAGAGATGGATATAGAAAATTGTAAGAATATATTAGAATAAGTTATGAAGGAGTATCTAAGACTTCGAATAATGATAAATTAGAATAATATAAAGGGTAAGGGAAAAATTTTAATGATGATCATTAAATTAATTCTCCAATATCAAGTGATAGGTAGTTAAAAACAAAATAAATTGTAAATCCTAAAAAGATTAATTAATAAATATAATAATAAAAAAGTCAAGATTCTAATTCAGAGAGTGAAGTAGAATAAGAAAAAAAACCAATAAATAGATTAAAAAAAGTAGTTAAAGTTATAAGTTCAGAATAAGCTTTTGCCTCAGGAGCTGAATAAAAAAAAGATGTATTAAAAGCATGTTTAATAATGGATAGTTTTTTGAAAAGACAAAGTTAAATGTATTAAAAAATGCAATAGAGCAAAATACAAAATTAAAGTTGTGAAACTCCTTTAAAAGAAGAAAGATAAAATGAAATTAAATTATTTGATCAAGAAACTTAATAAAATATAGGAAAAAAGAATTAAGATGAGGATAATATTAAAATAAAAAAAAATAATAAAGTTAAAGAGAAAGAAAATAAATAAGATAAATAATAATTTGAGAACACAAATGATGATTAAAGAGAGGAATAAAATTAAGAAGAGAAGCATAAGAAACCTAAATTAAATTAAGTTCGTCCAATGATAATATTGAAAGATATTAGAAAACCATCATAATCATAATCTGGAGATATATTTTCAGTAGCTGGAAAAGCAGATAAAAATGTAGGTCCTTCTAATTTTAAGAATGCATATTATGGACATTTGAATACATAGTAGGATGCTTCAAAAATAATGAATTGGAGTACTTCCACAAAAAGTTAAATATTTTAATTAACAGATGAGGTAATAAATATTTATTTAATTAATAGGACTTTAAGGATGATTAGGGAAAGTTTCAAGTTGTTATTGATGATGTTTAATTATAAACATAAATTTAGATATAACAAAATTAAGCAAAAACTAAAAGACCTAAGGATAGATCAACTTGTTATTATTGCACTATCTAATGATTTTAATATAAGATTATTTGTTTACAATTATAAGTTATCTTTTTATAATGTTTATCTAACAATTTATTTATAGAAAGTAAAGTTGAAGAAAAATACATGTTTTCTAGAAAAGTTACTTAACAATTTCAATAAAATGATTAAAATGAAAAGGATAAAAGGATAGCGAAAATGCAAACTTCTTTCTTTAAATCGTTTACATCTTCAAAGAGAGAAGGCAAGGATGGTGATGGTATATCAATAATTTTATTAAAATTAGAGTTTTAATTTTTCTTTCGAAGTTAAGATTGTGCATTCCATACAATATTATTCATGATGGTTAATTTTTAAAAAGCAGAGGAAGAATCTAAAAAAAAGGGCTTTTCTTTATTAAGTAATCCTAAGCCAATTATGAATATGGAATCATATTCAGATATAAGTGAACTCAGACCGTACTTATGTATATGTTTAAAATAGGGAGTTGATATATTTTTTTACCGTTATTTCTGTGAGGGACTTACATGATTTCTATGTTGATTTCTATGCATCATTTGATACAAATAGAAATTTTAGTTTAGAAAAGAAGGAGCTTTAAAAAATGTTAGAAATTGTGTTAGGATTGATTGGGCATTAAAAATTTAAAGTTTTTAGTGATCAAGCTTTGATAGATAATGAAGCTTTTGATGGAACTTTAAACTAAAAAATCTTAAATGATATTGGTGAAAATTTTATGTTGCCTAATGAATAAAATAAAGTTGACTACTTATTGATATTTCCATATATTTTAAGCTTCTATTTAGAATATACATATTAGGATATAAGGAATAAATAAAAACGATTAGATATAATCAAGGGAACTGAGTACCTGAGAGGAAAAGAAGTTGAGATTAAAAATATTACAAGTCTTATTTCAATTCTAAAAGAAATGGGAATTGATTATTTAAAAGATAAAAATACTTATAAAATTTCTTTTAGAGATGTTGAAAATATTTTATTAAAATTTAAGAATATTTAAAAATGGATGACATTTGAAGTAATATAATAGATTTTACAATCATTAAGTAAACTTATGTTTGTAGATGAAAAAACATAAGAAGAAACTAAAAAATTAAAGTTACATAAAATAATTGATTTTGTTGCATTAAAATTATGTATTCATTAAGATTGTCTAAAAATAAAAAAATAAAAAAAAGAATCTAATTAATCTGTATTTCTGGAAGTAATATTTATATATATTTTTAATATTAGATCTTAGTATTATGGAATTGTGCTTAGCTTTCTAGGTTTTCAGAAAAAAAAACTTTGACCTTAAAATTTGAGAAATTTCTAGATAAACATTTTTATGAGAAGGAAACTTTTAATAGATTAGAAATGTAAAAATGTTTAGAAAAATTTTTCAAAAAATTTTATTAATTGATGCCAAAAAAGTAAATTTACGATATAATTCAATGTCATCAACTTTTTACAGATAAAAATATTATTAAAAATTATTCAATTGAAAGAGAAGAATTTAAAAACTCTCTTTTTACTATGATATGTAAGGATGGTTACAATAAATTAAAATAATATGTAAAAATTATATTTGATGGTATTACAAAATAGTCAAAAACAACAACAATATAATATTAGAATTATGGGAAGGAATTAGATTAAGAAAGTATATAAGGAGGATTGTCTTCATAAAAATAGACTAGGGATCGATAAATTAGTTAATAAACAAATTCTTACTAATAATAGTAATATTAAAAATAATAAAAAGAAAAAGAAAAAGAAAAAGAAGTTAGTGATAGTGATTCAAGTAGCAATGATGAAAAATAAAAAGGAGTTTAACCTAGTCAAAAATTCAAAACAGCTGTTAGAACTATCTAATCTGGAAATATGATAATGAAAGAGAGAAATGAAAGTAAAGATATATTAAAGGCTTGTTTAATGATGGATAGTTTTCTGAAACGTTAAACATAAAGATTATAGAATTATGTAAAAGTATCCAAATCTGTAAACATTTCTGTAGTTAAATCTGATGTAAAATAATAAGATAAGTCTTTGTTTTTGGATTAAGATGAATAAAAGGAATTGTTTGATCCTTCTGATATGTTAAATAAGAAAAGATAGGAATAGAAAAATAAAGAAATATATAACATTAAAAAAACAAAGGAAGGAAAGGTTTGGGAGAAAAATGATGTTCCATAAGATAAAAAGATCGAATAAGATATGGATGTAGTAAGTACTTAAGTTGAACAACCTATTGAGATTCCAAATGAATTAAGATTTCCAGAGGGTAAATAAAAGAAAAAATTAAATCGTCTAGAATTGGCTAATGAATTACAAATGGTTTTAGGAAAATCAAATAGTGATTTTGGTTCAAATAATTTTAAGTAAGCCATTAGATTATAATCAGCATCTCAAATGACTCAACCTATAAAAATATCAAAATAATAAGATGTAATTTATATTTATTTATTAAATAGGAGTAAGATAATTTAGTTATAATTAATGAAACTGTTCTGGACAATTTAATTAGACGTAATTAACATTAAGAAAGAGTAAGAAAATCTACAAGAGATGATTGTTAATGTTTAATTTATTGAAGTTTTAATTTATTAATATAAATTAGTATTAATAATAAAAATTATTTATTTCTTTACCAGAAAGTGGAGTGCAAATTTTCAGTTGATAATAAATTAGCTATATCATAACATAATCAAAATATCAGAGAAATAAAATAGAAAATCTTTTTAGATGAGAATCGAAAACTTAAAAGAAGAAGTATATAAATTCTAATTTTGATGAAAATATAATCAATAATCATTATAAATGAATTGTAGCTTTTCATAATTTAAATTTTCTAAGTGTTTCAAAATACAAAGATAATTCCTATTAGAGAATCAAGAGTTTTTATTTTTATTAATCTTCTTCTATCATCACATTTTTAAATTTTCTCAGATATTATTCTTCTCGGTTTTACTTTGAACAAATGTTATCAATATTAGTATTATGAAACAAATTACAAGGATCACCTGCAATTGGCATGATTAAAGGGGAATTATTCTTAACAAAATAAAACTCTTCAATTATTGGCATTTTTCTATTCATTACTTTAATTAATTAAAAACTTATCATTTAAAATAAATGAGATATCAAAAACATAAAGAATTTTATAAGAAAGCAAAAACGAATAAGTCTTGATTAAATGAGAAAAATAATAAAAATAAAGAATACTATTTTTTATTTTTTATCTATTTCGATATTCATCAACTTGTAAATACTTTGTATTTAAATAGATCTATAAAAGAAAAAAAGTGTTTTATACAAATAAAATAAATAAATTAGATTCATGTAATCTTTAATAAGATTAGACAAATATAAAAGAGAAAGAGTTTTTAGATTGTATGATTTCCTCTTATAAAGAAAATCTAAACGTGGAATAAAATAATGAATTGAATTATTTAGATTGATATTCTAATATATAAATATCACAACAGAATTTGCTCAGTTATTATTATAAATAAATAAAAATGCCTCCAAAAAAATAAAAGATTGACTAATTTTTTGAATCAAAGGAAAAAAAGTCAGAAAAAAAGGTATAAGAATAAAATAATGATAATAAAATCATTGAGGAAGAATACAAAGTATTTCTTTTCTTAGATGTATAAGCCTGTCCCTGAAGGTATTGTTCCTTTTGATGACTTTTATAATGGTTTGTTTAGTTGGTAGAAAAGTTTAAAAAATTAAGAAGCCAACCTCAAAAATATTTATGAATTCATTAGAAAAGAATATTAGATTAAAACATGTTATCCTCCATTTGAGAAAATATTCAATGCATTCTAACTTACACCAATTAATAAGATAAAAGTTGTAATAGTGGGATAAGATCCGTACATTAATTAAAATGAAGCAATGGGATTATGTTTTTCTGTTCCTCGTTCATAATCAAAGATACCTCCCAGCCTAAAAAATATTTATAAATTACTATCTACAGATATTTAAGGATTTTAAATACCAAAACATGGAGATTTGACTAAATGGGCATAATAAGGAGTTTTCTTACTTAATACAGTATTAACTGTTGAAGCTGGAAAGTCTAATTCTCATAAAGATTGTGGTTGGATTAAATTCACAGATTAAGTTATTGAAGTTATTAATAAATAATGCAATGGAATAGTATTTTTATTATGGGGATTACCAGCCTAAAAGAAAGCTAAAGGTGTGGATAGATAAAAACATTATATATTAGAAACTGTTCATCCAAGTCCATTGTCTGCTAGTAATGGATTCTTTACATCAAGTAATTTATGTTGTTAATGATTAGATCACTTTTCAAAGTGTAATTAATATTTAATTCAAAATGGAAAGCAACCAATAGATTGGACTTTGGATTGACAATATAAAATTATTAAATTGGAATTCTTTCTATTATATATATAATAATTTTAAACTATAGTGTTAAGATTTCAATATTGTAACTAAAATAATCTGTGCATGAATTACCTAGTTCTAAAAGAATAAGCTATTAACTTGTAATATAATATGAAATACTGAATATCTCATATTATGTTTCAAGTTAAAAATATAGATTTCAATTTTGATTTAGATTGTAAGGCAATAGATTGTGTTGGATTCAACTTTGATGATTTATCAATAGTTTTTAATCATACATAAATAAATTGGTTCTTTTTTGAAAGTACATAGGTAATACATTTAAATTACAAACATTTTAGATAGATTATATCAAAAATCATTAGTAAATGGAAAAATGATTAAATTTTATTAGAATCAATTTATTGAATAGAGAAGAGTATGGATATGAATAGATATTGTAATTATTTTAGATTAAAATGATGTGATTGGTTTTATATGAATAAGGCTTATATATATTTGGCTATCGTTAATAAATTTAAAATATCAAAATGGATGAATATATTACGGTAATTAAGTATTATTAGTATAGAATTACAGAGAATTGGAGAAATTGATAGATGGAATCCCTGTTCCAGATATTACAGTATCATCTATGTCATAATAATCAAATCGACTTACTCCTCAATCTAAGAAAAAATAATCTCTAACAAGGGAGCAAGTCCAAATGATTTTAAGAAAAACAAAAGAATAATCTTAATTTCCTACTACAAAATAGAAGGTCTTAACTATGCAGACTTTTAATTGTAAAGAAAATTCAAATGATGAATAGATGTTTAAAGTAATGAAATAAAAGGAAGAATATAGCAATTAAGAATTTTAGAGATTGTAGTAATAGATAAAAGATTAGTAGAAAGTTATTGAACAATAAATACAACAGATTGGATAAATAAACATTTAAATTGAATATTTGACAAATGAATTATAGGATAATCAAGAAAAGAGATAAGCTGATTCTAACAGAATATTACAATTATAAAAAATAAATGAATAATAAAAATAGACAATTGAAGATTTAAGAGTTGAATTGTAAGTGGCTAAAAGAGTGAGTTCATAATAATAAAATAAGGAATAAGATTCTATGAATTAGATTAGTTTGTTAAAATCTAAAATAACTAATTTAGAAACTGAAATTAATAGAACTAGAACTACTTTTACACTTACATCTCCTAAAAATGATACAATGTAGACTGAAGTATTTTCAAATAGAATTGATCCGGAATTATTAAGTGAAGAAGAAACTTTAACTATCTTACTTAATTTATTAGGAAGAGTTTCAAAGAGTTAAAGAATGTCATATTTATTAAAAAGAAATGCTGATTTCAAATTATTAATAAGATGTAAACGTAGTTAACCAAGTATTAATAAAGTTTCCATTCTTTAAAGTAGTAAATCCATGTTTGATAGAAAACTATCATATAATCATGAAAACTTTAAATAAATAGTAAAGAATGTAGGAATAAAAATCTAATAATGAAATTCACTTTATCTATAATTTATATAAAATTAATTAATGTTTTTAGATTGCATAATCAATAATGAAAATAATGAAGAGTATGATACTCCTAAGATTTGTTTAGATACTCTAGGCTTAAGTTAAGAATTAGATTAATAAGTATTATATATTTATTAGATAGCAAAGTAAAAATAAATGTTAAAGAAAAATTAGAATTATACAAAGAATTTAGGTGTTGGAAATTCTGCATATGATAATCATGATATAGATTTAAGTGCATTCACTATTGAAAAATAGATATTTAAATAAGAAAAAGAAGAATCACTAGGATCTATTGATTTGAATGATGCTCCTTAATTTTTTGAAGCTGTTTAATTAGATCCTGTATTAAAAGAAGAACTAGTATAAGATGATAAGAATCTATAAAACATTACAATAAAATAATAATAATAAATAGAACATAATTAAAATTCATTAGAATAATAAAAAGAATAATAAGAATAAATAGATGGTATTATTACAATCAGTAATATGTAAGAAACTACTGTATAGGAATTAATAGCCATACCACCTATTTGTCCATATTCTGAAAAAATAACCTAATTGAATTTACCAGATTATTTAAGAGATTTTCTTATAAATCCTATACCTTCTGCAGGAATGTTTTAATGTACAATACAAAGAGATAAATCTGGATTAAATAGATTTGTTCCTAAATATAGAATGTATTGGAGTCATAACGGATAATTTTTACTTGCTGCAAAGAAAGTTTTAAATAAAAATAAGTATTTAATAACATAGGATGGAGAATTTAAGTAGAAAGATGAAATTCTATTGTTAGGTAAGGTTGAATAAGGTAAATAATCAAAAGCAGATTATCATTTATATGATAATGGAGTAAAATAGAAAGATTAAAATTAATTTAAAAAATTGAGAATTTAATTAGGTAGTGTATTTTTTGACACAACTTAGTCTAGGCCAAGAAAAATAGTTTTGGCACTTAGAAAAAGTGAGAAGGAAACTGTTTAATTTATAAGTAGAAGACCATAGGTTATAATTAATGGAACATGTAAGTATTTTTTTGGATATAATTAGAAAACTTGTATACTCTTGATTTTTTTGGAAGAGTAAAGAGATCATCTATCAAGAACTTTTAATTAGTTTTAAAAAGTGATGATAAAGATATAATATATGTATAATTTGGAAAAGTAGATTCGAATCGATATAATTTGGATTTTATGAGTCCTTTAAGTCCTTTAACAGCTATGCAATTAGCTTTAAGTAATTTTGATTTTGCAGGGAAAGCATGATTTTTTTATTTTTAATTTTTAATATATTACAAAATAAAATAAGATAGAATGGATGAACAAAAACAAAATAAAGTTATCATAAAAGTAAAGTAGTTTTTAAGAATTAGATTTTAATAAAATAAGCATTGATACAATAATACTTAATTAATATAAATGTATGTTGTCTTTTGAATGATTATTTTTATACAATAGCATTAAATGGTTTAGGAATAATATTCATTGCTTTTGTTTATCATATTATACCTTTAAAGAGTAGTAAAGTTAAGTATATAGTGGAATATTCATTGTTAGCTGGAGTTTAAGTAAATATTTGAAAATAGGGATATTAGATTCTTGCAATATTCATGAAAGAATTATTAATATATTTAGCAAGTTCATTATTAGGATTATCAATTTTATCAGTATTGTTTAAGATATGTAGAACTTAATTAAACGTTGACCAATCATTAGGTTTATTTAAATTAGTAATTATATATATGTTGATAGTTGAAAGTGTGTAGGGATGTTGAAATGTTTTTTAAGTTTATAACTTCTATTTTTATCATTACATTTAAACTCTGTATTACCATGGAGTTGGATATAAATATTTGTTATATTATGGTTTATTTTAGTTTGCGGTTTGTTATTTTAGATTTGCATGATATTGAATTTAATTTATAAGACATTTAAAAGATTGAATTATTCAATTGAAAGAAGAAATAATACAAATATTAAATATTATGGTGGTATATGGTATACATTATAATTACATTGTTTGACATTCAATCCATTTTTTACTTTACTAAATTTTTGTTTAACAATGGATTAGAATGATAGCAACATATACCTTCCTATAATTTGTTTAATAGGATGGTTAATAATGATGATAGTATCATTTATTATTCGTAAAGAAGTAAAGTAACAGTAAATATACAATCAGATAATATTATTAGTAAATGAACAACTTAATTCCATAAGTTAATACTTCTCATAATGAAGTATTTATGAATGAAAGTATCCCAAAATATTTGATGAAAATATCTTCAACTTACTTTTAAAAGACTGATAAACCATTTGAAATTCTATCCACATCACCTCGTAAATCAAATGATGGTGATATAAAATGTTTAATTTGTTTTGAAAATGAAAGTGGTTATGTCCTTATGAATTGTGGACATGGTAATCATTATCATTTAATTATAGGTGGTTTATGTCTTAAATGTGCATCCAATCTTCTCTTAAGAAATAAAGAATGTTATTTATGTAGACAACCTATAATGAAAATATTCTAAATTTAAAAGAACAATTTTAACTTTGTTGAAGTCATCGGCATCATTGAAACATAATGAATTATCATTATATCTTTATATTTAATTATATTATATTTATTTATATTTAATTATATTATATTTATTTATATTTATTATTTTAAATATATTATTTATTTATTTAATAATTATTTAATATATACAATCTCATTATCATCTTCTCCATATATTAAACACTGTTTTACTACTTGCTATTACACATCTTGTAAATCCACTTATACTGATTTATGGTAGATTTACAAATTCATTATTCACTTCAATTATATCATTTACATCATTTACATTCCAAATTCTAATTGTATCATCCCATGATGCTGAACCAATATATTAAGAATATGGAGAAAACCCACATGTCCATATTCCTCTTTTATGTCCTTCAAATTATTTTAACAATATGAAATTACGAGTAGACCATAACTTTATAAATTTATCCTTACCTGAAGATATCAACCATTCATAATCATAAGAAAATTCTACACAATATCCCTCTTCATTATGTGCTTACCATTTCTTTAATACTTTATCATTTTTGTATATTATTATATTTTTATCATCACCAATAGTTGCAATAATTTAATTTACATTATAATTTTCTTAATTCATATTTAATAACCAATTACCACCACCAAATGAACAACCATTCACAGCTTATGAATGTCCATTCAATCTATATTGTTATTTATTACTTTCTATATTCCATACTATACCTTATCTATCACCGCTTACTGAACAAAAATATTTAGAATCAGAGGAAAAACTAAATCTATTTATTCCTTCATTATGTCCCTTAAAAATAATTGGACGTGATTCTAAATTATTTATATCCCACATCCAAATATCTGACGATCTTCCACTTCCAACTAATAACCATTTTTTATTTGGTGAAAATTTCAATGCTTAGATTCTATCTGATTAACAAATAAAACATTTTAATTCTATCATCGAATCTAAATCATACACTACTACTTTATTATTCCAATTTGAACCACCAGCAAATAATTATCCATCATTTGTAACATCTATTGCAGTCACACTATTATAATAATCTAATTTTAATTTTATTAAATTTTTATCACATAAACTAAAACTATCCTCCTCTCTTATTTCTCTTTATTATTCCTTTAATTATTCATACTATAACTTTTCTAAATTTTCTAAATATTATTTTAATTAATCTCTCTCTTGTGTCTATAATATTATTGATTATAACATTTCATTTGATTTTTATGCCTTATTTAACAATATATTCAGAGATTACATTTCTAACACAAACTATTTTAATTAACTAATTTGTTTCTATCCAGAAAATTTTAAACTCAAAGATCCTGCATCTAATCTTGTCAATTCTTATAATTCTTAACCCAATTTTTATAAAACAATTTCTGTGATTTCTTCACATTAAATATATGTCTTATAGATATTTTAAACTTAATTAATTTCATCTAAAATTGATGAAAATTAAGATCCATACTTCAAAAAACTTGAACCTATTTCTTCTGTGATTTTTTCAAAATCATTAACTAATTACTATTTTAATTTATTCTAAACCCATCTTTCTTAATATTCAGTTATACATTAATCAATTTTAGATATGCTTATCACTTTATGATTAATATGAGATTCCTTTGCACATATAGCACAAATGGCTTTTTTATTACTAATACACTTTTCATCTAAACACATTACTGATATTCCTAAACCTAAATCAGAATGATTTTTAATATGACATTTGATTGAATTGGCTTTGCTAAATAAATCGTTCATTTTTATAGATTAATAAATATAGATTAAAATAGTTTTGTAAAATTCTTAAGAATATTTTAATAACATAAATCTATATAACAGACAAGCATATCTCTAGGATGAAAATAGCATAATTAAAGTATTAAATACATGAAAAATAGTCCAAATTTTTATTTATAAATAAGTTTATTTATTAATGCAATAGAAGAAGGTTTGGAGAAAGATTTAATATGATATTCGAGATAAGCCAATTCTTTAACTTAAATTTCAAAAGGTAGGCAAAAAATCAAATGATATTTATATAGGATGTTTTAATGAATATCTGATAAAATATAAAGTAAGAGTTTTTAAAAAGAATATAGGATCCATTCTACACAATCCCTTATAAGTTATTTGATTTAGAATTCACAAATAAATTTGAAGTAATAAGAACTCCTTCTAAATTAAAATAAGAGAAACCTCATAGTAAAGTAAGAGGTGAAGAGATCTTAGAATTAGGAGAAATCGTAGCTATTCGATTAATTATGGAAAATATTGATAAGCCATATGAAATATAGGGAAAGACTGATTAAATGCATCAATTGAGAAGCTTTTTGGGTAACAAAATCAATTAAATTGGATTTCACAATTTATTTCGTGTATATAAAAAAATTGGGAGAGGAAATTTTGCATCTGTTTATTTAGCAGAAAGAATAGAAGACAATCTAAGAATGGCTGTTAAAGCATTTTCAAAACAAATTGTTTATAATGAAGATAAAGGAAGAGTATATTTTACTGTTTTTCATTTTAGGAAGGATTAATAAATGAAATATAGATAATGAGAGAATTAGATCATCCTAATTTAATGAAATTATATGAAGTCTATGAAACTAAGAATTCTATCTATATGGGTCTTGAATTACTAGAGGGAGATCAATTATTTGAGTATTTAAAAAAGAAAATCTAATTTACAGAAAAATAAATTCAAAGTATAATGGTTGGTTTATTGATGGGCCTTAAACATATGCATATTAAAGGAATTATGCATAGAGATCTTAAATTAGAGAATATCTTATTTAAATAATAAGGGTATTATAAAAAATATATAAAGAAATTTTGATTCTGTTGTTATAGCTGATTTTGGATTAGCCACTCATATTAATAAAAAACCATATTTATATTAAAAGTGTGGCACACCTGGATTTGTTGCTCCAGAAATCATCAATTTAAAAAATGTATATTAACCTTATGATTCAGTTTGTGATGTTTATTCAATGGGAGTTGTATTTTATATATTGTATTTTATTTATTTTATATAATTAGATTAACTGGAAGACCTGCTTTTACTGGTAAAACTTATAATACAATTGTTAAATAAAATAAAGAAGCTAATGTTAATTTTGATTCTCCACTTTTTTAAAGTGCGGCTAAAGATGTTTAAAATCTTATTTTTCAAATGCTTTAAAAAGATCCTTCATTAAGAATTAAAAGTAGCGAAGCTTTATTACATCCTTATTTGTAAAGTGCTTTATTGATTGATGATGATGAAGCTCACATTTCTACAGATGATGATCCTAATCTTATGGAAAGAATTAAAATACTTAATAAATAGTTATAAATCATTTATATTTTTATTTAGAACTGAAAAAGTTGATTTCACAAGAATCAAAAGATAAAACAGTTAAAATATTAAAGACTTAGCTTTATAAGGCACTTAAGAATTAAAATAAAACTAATCCTCTGATGAAGAACTTAAAATTGTTATGAGGACACCAGTTATCACAGGAAGAATCAATTCTGTTGATAGTATTTTGTATTTTTTATTTAGATTCTCCTATGTTAAAATGCCTTTCACCTTTCCAAAGTACTGGTGGTTATGATGAAATAGCCCATGATTAGATTATTTTGTAAAGATATTCTGGAAAAACACTAAAGATATGACTTTATTATTTTTATATTTTTAATACATCATATTCATTTAATTTAACTTATTATATATCCCAAAGAATTTAACTATTTAATTCTTCAATTTTAATACTCACCTTATTACATCAATTCTAATTTAATTATATATTATATTTATATATAAAGTAAGGCTTATTTAATTAATCAATTTAAATGGAAATAATATTAGTTCTCAAATTTAACATCTCAGATTTCCCAATAATTTAAAATATAAACAAAAAACTTTAAATTAGTATTATTCAATCTCATTAACAATTTATTTTAATTTTATAATTCTCTTAACTTTTTTAAAAATCGTTATTTATCCAAAACAATCCCTTATATTTAAAAAAATATGTTTGCTCTGAATAATTAATAGAATTTTCTAATAGGAATTTATTTTATCAAAGCTTTAAATTGTATTAAGTTAAGATAACCTTTTTTTTATAAAAAATATTTATAATATTTAATTATTGATTTAGATCTCAAAATTATATTAATAATAATGAGATCAAATATAGCTTTGAGATTGAGAAAATCAGTTGAAAAGGAAAAATATGATTCTACATAGAAATTATCTTTACATGCATTTAGTATCCATTAAGGATCAAGTCCAAAGAGAATAAATTATCAGACCCCAATAAGAGGAAAATATTAAATACTGTAAAAACGAAAATCATTCAATGAATAAAAGTTAAATGATAAGAATGAGCTGTTAAAGAAAATTGAATACTTTAACTCAGTGAATATTACATTAGAGAGTTAATAAATAAAAGACTAAGATAAAAGTATGTAATATAGAAGAGATAACCGTTAAAAATCAGAAGACAAGATACTCGTATATGATATTTTTAGAGAGGTTGGGTACACTTACAAATTATATGTCTGAGGAATAATAAAAGCCTGGCGATTAATAAGAAAGACAGAGCAAAAAATATTCTCTTCCAATTTTGAAAAAAAGATCTTCTCCATCTCCTTAATTTTAAGATTCTTAAACTATACCACCTATGCCAATTATAACAGAGCTAAATTATACAAAAATAGCATCAAGTACTTCATTTTACAATTATTAGATGAAATTAATAAAGTTTAAAATAAAGAAATAAAAGAACTTCCAGAATCAACTGAAAGGATACTTGATTTATTATTACTTAATACTTGTGATCTTAAAAAAGTATTTTAATAATAGAAATAAAAGAATAAAAGAAAAATAATAGTTTAAGGAAGAATCCCTCAAGATTTTTTCAATATATTGAAATAATTTTGATTATATATAAATATATTTAAGTGCTTTAAATTTTTCAACCTTAAAATATTCCCCAGATTTCCATTCTATCAATTACAAAATTCTCTTTACTTGACAATACTTCATTGCCAAAAGTTTCACAATAATGAGAATATCCATGATAAATTTCAGAATCTATATATAGTCCATATTTATCACCACATCCAATAGCTAAACCATTTTCATCACATAAAGTAATAAAATTATTTTAGTTAATCCAATTATAAACAGTTAAAGATAATGTATTCTTAAAAGTAAATAAGAATGATTCACCAGTTCCATAAAAATGATCTTGACTCTTTTAAATACCATCTGATAAATAGGCTCCGAATAAATATTTATGTAAGTCTCTTACAAATACAATAACTGGTTAACTAAATTAAGTATTCCTCATTAAAGTTTTTATGGATGATCCATTTAAAGTTGAAGAATATAGAAGAGTCCATCTTTACGATTTAAAGATTGTTGGAATGTAACAAGCTACCATCATAAATATACTTTAATCTATTATTTCAGATTCCGATTCTAAATATGAAATGAATACATTAGAACCCATAGATTCTTATCATTTATATTTATATAATTACTTTCAAATGCTAGTTAAATATTTTATTCTAATTTTACGTCGTTCTTGTAGTAATAAGGAAGTATAGTTTTCAATTAAGGTTTTGTTGGAGTCTCTATTACTTTATTTGGAGTTGGAGGAAAGTATGATACCAATACAGAATTAATTGAATCCATCAATTCATTTAATTATTAAACATCTATTAATTGTATTAAAACAACTTTAGAACGCTTTGTTTAAATATAGATCTCTACAAAATGCATTTTTTAAATTTCTTTACTACCAATTTGAATGCATGCTGGAAATTCTCTTTTTGTTACTTTAATTACATTTTATAGTAGGATTTAAAATTGTAATTATTAAACATTTTTAAGTTTTGCTTCCTACATTATTTTTTCATTTAAATTATTATTATAATCTGGATCAAAAAATAATACATCCTCATGGACTGTCAATTTTCCCTTTATGTAACCTAAAGATGTAACATAATTTATATCAAAAAATTTATTGTAAGTTTTTTAAAACGTATCTAGTAGGTTCTCTTGTTTTTATTCTTAATTTGTAATTTACTCATAGATTGGCATCTATTATTTTCTTGGTATTTTTATGATTATACCTTCATATAAAGAGTGTTCAGAAATTTGATTAATTTACATGAGTTAATCTGCACTTCTATTACAAACTTAAATACCTAACATTAAATTTAAGTTCAAGCCCAAAATATGAATCATCCTATTCAACTTTATATAAAAAATATTAAGAATCATCTTCAATCTTAAAATCATCCAAAAACTAAGATTCTAAATCACTCAACTGTATGTCATCTTCATTTATTGGAGAGTGATTTTCATAGATAAATTTATAGTTTCCCAAATATTCAATGTTAAGTACATACTCGTACTATTATTCACATTATTATTTCTAATCCATATTATTATTATATTTAAAATAAAAATTAACAACTGCCTAAATCATTATAATCATAATCTTATATAAATCTATTTAACCAAATATCTAAATAACTTATTTCCTAATCTATTTAAATATTATACAAAAATAGTTTTTATTGTATTAATTCATTTATATAGAAATAAAAGTAAAAATATTTTCATTAATTTAAAAAACATACATGTTACCAAACAAATAATAAATATCATTCCATTTTGACAACTTACCAAAGTTTTATCCTCTATATTAAGAATTTCTTCAGATCATTAATTCTAATACTTTAGATAAGCTTTAAAATTCAAATTCTCTCAGTTAACATATAAAAACAGAGAGAAACCTTAAAAACTAGGATTCTCATTCTAGTAGTCCCACTCAAATTTATCAAACTAAAAAAAAATGTCATAAAAGAAATATCGCTTAACCAAAATAATTGTAACAAAAGATAAGTTGTTAAAATAATAATTGTTAGAATAAAAGAAAAAATTTAAATGAAACTTAGTTCAAAGATAAAACTATCTTATTATGTAATCGATGTTTAAACAATTTCCACTCAAACAACTATTGTGAATATTGTATTTAAGTAATATCATTTTCAATAATTTAAGATATATGATCCCACTCTAGGATATGAAATGGATGATAAATAATGGATTATGTGTGAAAAATGCAACAGATGGGTAATTTTAACTTTTTTAATTTTTAATAGAACCATGTTGATTGTGAACAAACTCTTGGATAATAGAATTTGACCAAAATTACTCATTAAACTAAATATCAATGTTCCTAATGTTAAAAAAATATTAAATTATAACCAAAATCAAAGATAGATAAAGATACTTTTTAAGATTAAGAATCGATCAATACTAAAATAAAATAACCTTTAACAATAATAAAATTATCTAATAAAGAAATTTTAGAAGATATATCCCTTCTAAGGATCTTGATGTTTGATGAAAAATAAAAAAAAGTGAAAATAGAATTGATTTAATGATTTTTTTATGATGTACTCCTTATATGAATTATAAATTATTTTTAAAGATAATCTTATATCTCAACTAAGAAAGACTTTTGAATCCTATTCTTAAAAATATTCATTCTCTTTGTGCAATCAAAAAATATTGTTCTTTTACAATACTTTATAATCAATTTATCTTTATAATGATTATTTTAATAGACATTAAAAAGACCCTTTGTTAGGAATTTTCTTGCTTTTTGAAATAAATTATATAATAATATAATTATATATATATATAATAAAAGTAAATCTTCATAATATATATAAACACTTTGTTTAATTAAATATTATTAAAATTAATTATATATCATCCTTTCATAGATTTAGGATTGACTTATTTTTATAGTTTAAACTATTCAAATTCTTTTAGGTATTATTAATATGATAAATCTTGGGATACTGACATGTCTAAGACACTTTGATCACCAAAATTAATTCTACTCATAATTAAAGTTCCTTCTATTTCTTAGTCTAATCGATCTAATTCTTTATTAATTTTATTAACTTCTTTTCTAATACTTTCAATTTCTGTAACTGATTTGTATTTATCTGCATTTGATATTTATTTAGCATTTTATTTTTGTTAAACATTTTGTTTAATATCTGTCTCTTCTTCAGTATCATATTATTGAGTATCATTATCATCTTATTCATCTTCTTCATCATCTTATTAATCTTCTTCATCATCATTTACTCCTTCTTCTTCTTCTTCTTAATCTTCATCATCTTATTCTTCTTAATCTTCTTAATCTTCATCTTCATGATCAATTTCTTCTTTTTAATTTTAGGCTTACCATTCATCATCTTTTACTTTTTTTTAATTTACAATAATTTTAGGTTCTTCTTGCTTTTGTTATTTATTTATTAATTTCTATGCAACAGGTTAATTTAAATTTGATTATTCTTAAGAAAATAAAAATTATGGTCCTCTAAATATTTATTAAAATTATACTTAGTAGATTACTATGATGTATTAGTTTAGATAGAAAAGGGATTAGCGTTGCTTTTCGGTACTATAGAATTTAAATTTTGATTATTCCTTGAATTATTTTATACATATGGATTTTATTATTATGGTATAAATGATTACTATTATAATGATTGTTATGATCGCTAATTTGCAGTTTAATGGCTTTAATTTGTTGTTTGAGGATTATTGTAATATTAATATTATTAACGATATGACATAATTTAATTTATATTAAATTATTATTAAGAAACAATAATTTTATTGATAATGTAGACTATAATAAAGTATGGATATTAAAGTTTGATAATATTGTTTTAGATGAAAGACTTTCATAAGTTTGTTAAAATAAGATAAATACAAAAATAATTTATTAAAAATTTTATAAACTTATTATTCGAATATAATGATGTATCAAGAAATGATAGATTAATTTAGTTAAATGCCAGAATCATAAATGGGTTCATTAAGAATGAGACCTTCCCAATTAAGAATAGAAATGACAGATGATTAATAACTTTCAACAAGACGGAGGAATTTCATGTCTCCTACTGCTCTGCCATTATTTAGAGAATTGTAAAAACAATAAGTTTCTTATATAGATAATAACAAACAACTAGACAAAATCTATAATAGCCTATAGCTCCCTTATAAATAAAAGTAAAATAACTTATTTTATTAATTAGCCAATATCAAGCCAATCTTAGATCACAAAATCTTTGCTATTTAATTTATTTTTATAAGGTTTCTTTATGAACTATTATGGATATCTATTTTGGTAATACAGTTTTCGCTATGTTTTACTTTAATTATGGATTTAAGATTTACTAACAATGTTCATATTGATTTATTTTAATTATCGTAAAGGAGAGGAATGTATTTGGTAACTCATAGAAGCTATGTTTCTATTTTTCTTAAAAGTATAACTTTCATTTTAAAACAGGTTTTTATAGTATTTTATTATGAAATACAAAAATTCAAGATTTACTTTATTACTATAATGATGATTTCACTATCCATCCTAGTATTGTTTATGCGAGTAATTCAAAAGTTGAAATTTCAATTATAAAACAATCAACAAATTGTAAGTATTAGATTTATCAGCAAGATTGTGTAATTTATAAAAACTTTATTCTGTGTTTAGATGACACTAATAGCCTTAAAATGGGAAGATAAAATTGAATGGGTTTGGTCATAAATCTTTATAATCTTATGGGTATTTCTTGTAGTCTTTGCACTAATATTATTTATATCATTTATAGGATGCATTGAAACATTCATAAATCTTCTCAAAAAATAAACAAACCATAATTATTGTATTCCTCATATTTATTATAGTGATAGGAAACATATGGATTTTTATCAATATCATAGGTTACACATTATTACCATTTACATTTCTTTATAGATTGACCCAATTATACGATAATTAGAAAGAATTAGGAGAGGATGAAACAGTTTAGCTTATAGTTTTAAGTGGAATCTATATGATATTTTTAAGCGTTTATACTACATTTTTTCTAAATAATATAAGGTATATAAATCATATAAATTAATATTAGAATATTCTTAAAAGAACTGTAAGGATTTGAGTAATACTCTACAAGAATGCCTAATTAACCAATTTAAAATTAGTAAGAATAAGAATAAAGAATTGACAATATACCTGATTCTATTGAAACTTTATCAAAAAAAAAGAGAAAAAAGCCATTCAGATTTGTTAAACTAAATGCACCTTTATACTTAATAAAAATGTCATGCACTTTTTTTGCTATTTTCGATAAGTTACATTTTGATTAAGAAAATGTTAAACAGACTGAATAACAGATTACTCAGAGAGCATTAGGATAATAAACATCTAATAGAATGGAATTTTAAAAGGAAATCAAAGCCAATAGTAATTCATTAGATGATAAGACCAATAATTTAGGGATATTAGAAAAATAAAAAGAAAACATTCAAGAATAGGCTAAAGAAATAATATTACCTAAAAAGATCTAATAAGAAGAACCTAAAAAATCATGCAAATCTTAAAATTCTTTACATGAGGATTAATAATCTACATAAGATAAATGTTTGATTTGTTATGAAAATTAACCTAATATTTTATTTGTTCCATGTAGACATGGAGGAATTTGTGAAAAATGTGCAGAAGATATTATGGTTAAATCCAATCAATGCTATTTGTGTAGAAAAGTAATTATTTTATTTAATTTAGGATATCAAATAAATTTTGAAGATAAATACAGAAGGAGGAAAATTGATTGTTAATGAGATTAGTAACATTAAGCAAAAAAGATAAATTTAAATATGAAATTGTGAATAAATTTACACTAAATTTTAATCTCGTTCATTAATATTCTGTAATATATTTTCAGATGGCTTCATTCTGTTCATTTTATTGTATTCGATTATCCTAAGCTTATTCGTTTGGTTATTGATATTTTTATAATTTAGCTGGAACATATAGCTAAAGAACCAAACAAATATAAATATTAAATGCATTTTATTCATTAAGAGCATTTTATGTTGTGAATTTTTGGTGTTCATAGAGCCTTATATATTCATTATAGAGTACAAAGGCAAAGCATATTGTTGATAAGATGTGAAGAAATTTATAATTTTTAAAAAATGATCTAGCTCCTCTCAATTAATCTTATTCATCAAATATTTCGTAGGATTTTTCAACAGAAGGATCTTATTCTATATCTGATTATTTTTAATTCCATTATTTATATAACAAGTATAAATAGTTAACTGTGTATATTGATATAGCAAGTAAACTTATAAAATATTAAGAACTTGAATATGTCATCTAATTTTTTAAATCAAACTGAATTCTTGTTTACTTTTCAAATATTATATAAAGATTAAGAACTGTTTATGGGACGGTATAAAATAATACGATTAAAAATTTAATCAAGTGATTTTATTTTAATTTATTCTAAATGGCTGCAAATTCTTCATCTTTGACATTCTGAAGTTATTAAAATTCAAAAATTAGAAGCCAAAAATAACATAATGTTGTTTAAACAATAAATTAAATTATATGAGTGTATCCTTCAACTAAATGGTAATAAGACAATCGAAAAATTTAAATAGGGAAATTATAAAAAATCATCATTAATAGTAAATATGGAATCCATTTAAGTATTTCTGGCCATTTAAATCTATTATATTGTCTAATTTGATAAAGATAATTAAATAATGCATATAATGTAATCAAGATAAATATAATCTAAATAATATAAATATATACTTAATGGAGAAAGATAAATCTATAATATTTAATATTTTCAAGTGTTGCTGATATATTCAAGATTTTAAGAGATTAATATTATGGTGGTTTTTGTACGGTAATTTGTGAAAAAATGAATTGATAATTATTTAAATTAACTTCCTTTAATTCTCCTAAACAATTATAATGAGTAACCATTAAATTGCATTAGATCTTTAAATTAAATGTCTCATTTATGATTAATTTTTCAAATTAAGAGGTTGGATTGATTGATCTTAAATAAAAATTAATAATACGTTTAATTTGATAGTGATTGATTTCCATATAGAAGGAGATGTGTTTTGATATTATGTATTAGGATTTTTGGTGAAAGTACAGTTTTTTTAAGTTCAAATAGATCTTGCTAATATTATAAAAAAAGAAATACTAATTGAATAGAAAATGCTACTTCTAGAAAAACATAGTTAGTTTGTGGATTGAAAAATCCATCTGAATCACATGATTATATGGTTTAGTTTTGAAAATCTATATCTTTGCAATTCTATTAATAAAAATGATAGAATGAATATTAATTTTATCTGCTAGTGATTACTTTTAAAGTAATGTAAAGTATAAGCCAAAATGTTAATTTGAGACAAGTTCGACTATGAGATTAGACATCTATTTATAATGGTATTTATGAATCAGATAAAATCATAAAAAAATCATTATTAATTTTGAATAATAAAATAATTGAATATGTGTATCAATGTACATATAATATGTTTAAAAGGAGATTATAATTAATTTTTTTTAAATTAATGAATAATTTATAATATGATTAATACTCATACAATTTTTTCTTCTTTAACTTCAACCCATGTGAAATTGAAAGTTGTTGGTTATCCCCAATGAATGCCATTAAATAAAGGAGTCCAACTAAAAACTGGCTATTGATCAGTGGTAGGTCCGCTTTGAATATAAGCAATATTTAATGGAACTGAAGCTAATGATGCTACTTTTCCATCAATTGATCCATGTGCTCTTGGGTTTGTCTATAATTTATATTATTTTAATTACATCAAGTAAATCTAATCTACTTGAAATAGCATTAGCAGGGTTTTTATCTGAAAATTCATCATTTTTATAATCATTATATCTGATGAATTATTTCATATCTTAAAGACTCTTAACTTTAGGAGCATCTCTTTTCATCATTTATCCTCTTGGACATAATTCATATGAATATTTAATAGGATCTTTCTTAACAGCTTCTGTATAACCTGCTTTATCATATACTTCAGGTGTATATGGAATATTATAACTCTTCCAATAATTTCCATTTGATTTCACTTTATCTGTAACATCTAATGCAATTGCAAAACCTGGAACTGTTTCAGATATCCAAATAAAATCTTTTTCAGGACCTTAAGTACTTGTAATTTAATAAAATATTATTACCCTTTTTTAACAACTTTAAGATCAATAACAATATATTAATTATTATATGTTCCTGAATTATGTCTAATAAATGTTTTAGTCCATTTTTCACCACCTTTTGAAATTGAATGAGCAACTGGAACTCTTTACCATGTTAAAAGAGTCTATGCATTTATCAAATCATAAAGTGAAGTATCTAAGATTCCATTTGTTGTTTCTATCACAACCATATTAGAATCAGGTAAAACATAAAAATCATCTTTTGAATATAATAATCCTGGTTTTGATGAAAAACTAACTCTATATGGATTTGGACCAGAAAATTAATAATACTTATAAATTCTAAGCATATTCTAATAACTTGTCCATGTTGTATGAGCCATCCATACATCACTCCAATCATCTAATGCTTTTATTAAAGCAGAACAAGAAATTCTCTTTTCTCTTTCCCATTCAAATTCTTCTGAACTTAATAAATGCCATTAAATTCTTTCTTATTTTGTTTTCATTGCTTCTTTTAATTCATAAATATCTCCACATGCTTACAATAACAATAATTGAACCCATGTGAGTTTCTTATTTATTGGAGCTTTATCTTAAATAGCTTAAAATAATCCATCATTTTATGCTAAGATTCTTTCTAAAGCTTCGTAATATTCATCTCCTCTATTTTCTTTTACTAATCCTCTTGCATATTCATATTACTCCAATAAATATTATTCTAATTTCTAATCAACTTTCTCCTTTCCAAAAGTAAAATCATACCAAGACCAGAAATGATTATATATATGTTCATATGTTATTGATCCTTCCAAATAACCTTTATATTATCTTATATTTATTATACCTGCTGCATAAGAAGTCTTTAAACTATATTCATGAGATTTAAATGTATCACTTGTCCAAATATATAATTTACCCCATCCATCTTCCATCACCTCATGTTTATAATAACCCCAAGCCAAAGCTACAGGAGATTTACCTTCATTTAATGTGTATTTTCCCAATCTCTAATCTACTGAATACACTGTCTAATCATTTCCAAGGCATAAACTAACTAAAACCAATAAATAAATTGCTTTCATTTATATAATAATCTATATTGATTTTACAATTTCTCTTTTAAACTTAATTTTTTCTTACATGATGTAATTCTCTTTATCATTTCTTATTTCTTAGATTTTATACACTTAATCTCTATCCCACTTTATACATCTCTTCAACTATACCAAATAATATTTTAGAAATATTTTTGATATTACTCTTATCATTTTGAAATTCTTGAATTAATACTAAATCAATTTAGAAGTTTTACATTATTTCAATTCTATAAACACACCTCATTCGTTTTCATAACTTTTTTTTTATTTTATCAAATTAAATCCATATTCATACATATCATCCAATCATCATATACAAAAAATGTTATTTCTTAAAATAAAACAAATTTCTTCTTAAATCAAACTCTTACATCATCTACAACATTTTTAATTTAATAATATCAATTAACTCTATATTTCTTTTTATATAAATTGAAATTTAATCATCAATTATACTTTAATATTCATTTATTGATGATTACAACCTATTATAGAAATTAACAAGAGTGTTACAACTCTAAAGTTATTATCTAATCAATGCAAATTACTATTAATTTTGGATAAAAATACAAATTTATTAATTCTGATTTCAGTGAACTTATTTAATTTTTTACCATATTTTTTTGATGAATTATTAATAAAAATTGATGCCTACTTCTAAAAATATTTGTTATTCTATAGAGGCAGGCACTTATTTATTGAATTAAAGATCAAAATGAATGATTATACCAAATAAAATACAAAATTAATAATCATTAAATTAGAAACTAAAAATTATTAAAATAATATATATTTAAAAAATTTATATATAATTTCTAAGTGAAATTAAATCTTTCCTCACTTTTATGACATCAAATATATTTATTATTTCCATAACTTAATTATATTATCTAACTATATTTCGATCGAATATTGTTAATTCTAATCAAAAATAGCAGACTCGTTGCAATAGCATTCAGAGTATTAACTCTTGATTGAATTAGACTACTCTTAATTATTACACCACTCTTATTATTTGCACATAGCTTATTTTTCATTATTGATATACTTATGTATAAATTTGTTCTGAAATTCTTCACTCTTTATCTCTTTATGTAGTAAAGACTGGCTTTCTTATTATTAAGTTAGTATGCTATTACTTTTCCTTATCCTTTTATTAGTTTTGTAGTTATAAAATGAAACATCATTTATGCTATTTCCAAATTTCATTTTGTTTTTGATCCAGAAAATCAAATTATTTGAGATTGATTCTATGTCTTGATGAATGAATTATTGTGTGCACTCTTTAGAATGACGAAATTGATCTTGCTATTTGAAATTACCAGGATTGTTGGGATTAATGGAGGATTCAATAATTAATACATTAGATGTTGTTTATTATTAATAGAGATTTAGATCACCTGTCAAGATGTCAATTATGACGAGAATTTTGTTTCTCTTAAAATATTGTTTTTTATTTCTCTTATCTTTTTTAGTACACCTTCCTTATTATTGATAAGTCTACACAATTCCATTAGCTGTTGAATACTTCAATCCATATTTTAACGCAGTCTAATTAATCAAATTCAAAGAATACTTGTTTAATTGAATTTTCTTAGAAGACTATGTCGTATATCACCTTCTCTCTAATGTCATTTCCTATTTTTTGATAAGGTTGTCGCATTGCATTATGAATAAGTTATTTCTAATCCTATTGAATCCAGGATTAAGCCATATAATTAATAAATATTAAAAGAAGAAATAAAGCTTTTATTCTTATTTATATTCTAAATCTTATAATTTTAAATAGTTAATTAGATTATGAGTGTTAATAGCAATAAATTTAAAATAAATTATTTAATTTGAATTAAATATATATAATATATTATACGTAGCTAAAAAACTAATATTTAATTTAATTACATAATTCATAGATAGGCATAAGATTACATTCTCTAATTTATCATACTTCAATAAATTGTCCCTTACTTGTAAATTATTTAAGAATTAATAATTCTTTAATTTGTAATCAATCTCCAGTATATCAATTATAATTCAAGCTTGCTTCATTTATATATTAAAAATATTACTAAATAATATTAGCAATAGGTATAATATGAATTATTACCAGCCTTATATTTAATTAGTTTTGTGTAAAATTCAAGTTTTGATGTCTTCATAATAAAGATTTCTATTAAATACTTGATTTTCCTAATCATTATGTAAGTAATCATTAAAATCGACAACTTAAAACATTTCCAGAAGTGCAGTATTTTTTATTGCTTCTGTATTTATAAATTTTTAAGAAAGCATTATATAATATATATAATATCGACCCTTATAAATAATTATTTTTTAATTTTACAATTGTACAGCAACTATAAATTCAAGCTAATCTTTGACAAAATAAAAATAACATCATATATTTAAGAATAAAGTAAAAATGAATTACTCATTTTTAAAATGATAAAGATTCTAATAATCAATTATCACTTTTTTGAGGATATAGATTTAAAAATAAAATGATTTTTGATAAAAAATAATTTAAGAGTCAGTAAAAAAAACCATTTGATCTTTGTACATAAATTAAAATGTGAAAATAGCAGAACTCTATAATATTAGAACTAAAATATAAAATATTGTTGAATTGATTATAAAGAACATGAATTAGCAAACTATTCAAATAGAAAGTAAATTAACGAATTATCCTCTAAATTGAATTGTTTAAGATTTTTTAATTATCTATAAATATAAAAAAATTTCATGAATTTTTCATAAGTCGATGTTATTTAAGTAGATAGGCTTTTAAAAATTCAGGGTCTCGACAGTCTTTGTAATTTATTTTATTCCAAGGAATTTTCCCTAACTTTTAAAAAATTAACTCTGAAGTTTAAAGTAAATTGTTATTTTTAAGTTCCTCCTTCAGAGAGAGGAAATCACAATAACACAGTTTTTAAGTATTTCTTACAAGAGCAATATTTCCATCAGAAACATCTATGATAATACTTACATTTGACACCATTGATTTTTATTTGCTTTAATGTTGTGTATGCTCATCTAAATTACTTCCTCTATTTTTAAAATTCTTCACAATGTACTTAGCTGTGGAATATTTAATTTATAGCTTCTATGCTGCCTAAAATTATATAAATTATTACTTATCTCGTTGATAAACTCTCTTAGATTACCAAATTGATTAAAGAATGTTTTTTTTGATTGTCTATTCGCTTATGATTTCTTAATTTTTAAATGGATTTGCTTATCATGATATTTATGTTCGACATAATAAAATAAATTAAAATGAATTTTGAGGAATCAAATATTGAAATTTACGCACAAAATAAAGAAAAATTCCTTCTCATAAAATTTTTACAAATATTCCAAAAATATGTTAATTTCTTTCCTGAATAATACATTAATTGTAATCATCAAAATTGGATAAAGTATATTTCCTTTAAAATATCCGAATAGCTAATTTTCAAAATTCATAGTTAATTAGTTTTCAGCCATTTTTATGGGTTTTATCGATTTTTTTTAAAATTCCCAAACTTGGGTATTTTATTTATAAAGTCAAAAAAATTGCCATTTAGTGGTTCATTCTTTAAAAAATAGATTATATTTGTATTGCTCTGTAAGAAATTATTGAATCAGTATATATGTAATTCTTGAGAAATAATAAATAATCCACATATACCAGAGTAATTTATTGGTATAAAAATAGAAGAATAAGTCTGATTAAAAGGTTAAGGAATATTTTTTAAAGCTTTTATTATTATTTTCATAGTAGTTTATCATAAAATAAAAGGGTACTTGAATTTTTAGTAAATTTTATCTTAAACATATTAAACACCCCATTAATAAAAATGAAAATCTAATCCATAGATCTTAATACAATTGGCAGTATGTGTAAACTATTTTTTAGTAATTTTCTAAATGAATAATAATAATATAGATATATTTATTTTTACAAATCCCTACCTTTAGATATCTTAAAATATTCTTTTCATCTTGTAAAATCACATATTCATTCAGTACTATTATTTGGACAAGTACCAATAAAATAACTTTAAATAATTTGCAAATCACTATAAAATTTAAGACACATTCAATATTAATTTAATAAACCATTTTAACTAAGGATTTTTAATGCTTTATTATAAATTATAAATCATACTTAATAAACTCGCACAATTTATGAATATCTTAAGACTTAAGTTGAATAATTGAAATAAAAGATTAAAATAACACTTAATGGAGTCAAAAATATTAAAATAAAGCATTTGGACTAGTGAAATATCAAAACAGATAAAAATATATAGATTGAGACTGAAATAAATTCATCGTTATTATAAAATTTAAAATTAATATGTTCAAACATAAATCAGCTTCATTTCATGATGCAAGTATTGATACTCAATTGAAATTCAAACCTCCTAAACCAGAATTAATTTCAAATTCTACAAAAAGAAATTCTGAAGTATTGTCACATGTAATTATCTGAATCTCTAGATTAGCCACCAGAATTATTAGCTAAACTATATTAAACCAATAGACTTTTAGAATAAAATATAATAAAGCTAAATGAAGTTTAATAAAGATTGGCATAAAAAGAAGAGGAAATATTAGATTTGAAATAAAAAGTAAAATGCTCTACAAAGGATTTAAACGAAAAGAATGAAAAAATAGCATAATTAACAGAATAATTAAAAGCATTCAAAACAGATGTGAGAAAAACATATTCAGATAGAGGTAATTAAGAATTGCAATAAAAACTTCATAATGTTTCCTAACATAATGAAGCCTTATTTTAAGATTATCAATCTGTGTTATTACAGAATTAGAATTATTAATAGCAAATTATAGAACTATAAGATTAATTGAATTCGATATCTTATAGATTAAGAGAATCTGAATAAGCAATTCAATTAATTAAAGAAACAGAAACAAAAGTTAATTATTTAGAATTAGATTTGGATAGACTAGAAGAAAAACAAAAAAAATCATTTCCTGAATTGATGAAGTAAAATCAATAATTAAAAATATAATATGAGACTAATATACAGCTTATAAATTGTGGAGTAGATTATATAGGTACATAATTTTAAAAGTCTATTTCAACTTTGACTAAATAACTTTAGATGATTTCAAAATTTTCAAAAAGAAATGTTGTATTGTCAGAAACTCAATTAACATTTTATGGTTTAAATACATTGGCTTAATAAACCAATTCAAAAAGAGTTTAATAAATTTTGTAAAAGATGAATATCAGTGAAACCCTATAGAGTTGGTTAGAAGGCATAGTCACTTTTCTAATGATTAATTGTTAGGAAATATTGTAAAAAGAAGTAGATAAGAAATTAGATAAATTATCAAAGTAAATTTCATAAGTTCATGAAATAGCTATTTAATTGGCTACATCATATGATTTTATGAGATTTGGCAAAAATGTACATTAATTATTTAAAAAAAATAGAGATGCAATAATATGAGTGCTTATAGTTAGAAATCAAATAGTTTTTGTTCTAAATAGTAAGATAAAGAAAATGAAGAATATTCTTAGAATACTAAATTTAAAGATTTCTTAGATTTAGCATTAATGTATAAGTTTATATTTATAATTTTAATAGTAAATTAGGGGAACATCTAGCTTAAATTTAATAATTAAATATTGAATTATAAGTTTCGAATTTTTAGAATAAATCTTCAAGAGAACTTTAGACTGGTCTTAAAGAATAATTGAATTTGCATCAAAATTTAGCAAATTTTTTAAAAAAAGAGTTAATTTCAATAAAAAAAGAAATTACTAGTCATTCTTAGAGAGGATAAGCTCAGAAATACAGTTATATGCCAAAAATAATATGACAAGCATTTTTCTTTAATTAATTATTTATGATAATATAAAATTCTTCACGTCTGGAAGGAAAACACATTAAGAATAGTAGAAGTGCTTAAAGAGTTACTCCTTCTCATAATTTATATACTGAATCTTCTTATATATCCTAAATCTTAGCTCATTAGTAAAAAATAAATGATATTCCAAACTCTAATAAGAGATTATTGTATAATATTAGTCCTTTAAGTGTTAATTATAAGGAGGGTAAAATTCTGTAAAAAAATTATATGCAAAATAAATACTCATAATTATTAGAAGGGAATCATGTTCAAAGAGCTGGTTGGAAAAAGTATTTATTAGATGGATTTAAAGAGAAGATTGAGAACATATTAAATTAAAATAAGAAAAGCTCAAAGTTATTTAAAATCAAAAGATAATATTTTACTCGTAGTGTTGCTTTGTAACCGACAGTTATTTAAGATGATTATTTGACAGTTGATGCATTAATCAAAAAGCAAGATCCTTCTTATGATATTGAAGCTGTTTAAGATAGTTTAATATAATAACATAAACAATACTTAACAAATTAGAAAAATACCGATTATGATGAGAAGTATGAAAAATAATAATATTGAGATTATAAAACTTAGTAAAGTAATTTCAAATAATAGTAGATAGAATAGAGAAGGAAGCATTCAAAGTTAAAATACCAACAAATTTTTCAACTGCTATGTAAAATTACAATGACTTTTATAATGTTTCCTTAGACTCTAAAAATAAATATAAAAGTTTAAAAGTTATAGATTTTAGTAAATTTGAAATAAAATCAAAATTAAAATAATCATATGCATTAAACTTTTGGGATAGAGAAGATATTGATGAAGAAATAGAATAATAAATATAAACATGTAGAGTATCTACTTAAAGAGAATGTAAAGAAGAATTACTAGAAGAGATTAGATAATATTAAGCTATTTAAATTGTTCAATAAATTATAGATATTCCATAAGAACCAGAAGAACCATAATTATAAGAAGAATAAATATAAAATGAAATAATAGATGAACCAATTTAAAATCCAATTATGATACCAAAAGATGATAAAAAAGTGAAAAAAAAAAATGTTAGATATAAATAAAAAAAAAAGAAAAGCTAAGAGGCAATTAATGCTAATAAACTTTAAGAAATCAATTAAAATGGAAATAATGAAAAAGATAATTTACCTGAAATTGAGTAAAATGAACAATTAACTAGTTAAAAGAAATTTGATCATAAATTTGTTGATTACATGTTGTCATTAGAAGATGTTCACGAAGCCGACCTTTCTTAATTCATGGAGAAATAAGTTGCAGAATATGATTCTTACATATTTTGCGACCCTGATGAAGAAATTGTCTATAAACATGAAGTAGATTGGATTTTTTAATTAGATTTTTCGTTAAGAAATATTAGCTGAATTGAATATCTTCTGCTTTAATTTTCTAGATATTTTTGCATTATATATCAATAATTTATATACAAGAATCTTCTATTAATAATAATTTAAATCATTTATTGAAAATTTTTTAAACATGATTCAGTTTATTCAGAGCTCTTAATTTTAAAGTATATAAATAAAATCATATAAATAAAGATATAGAAAAGGAATACATAAGACTTATTATGTATATAGAATTTTATAATATTTAGCTAAAATCACTTTCATTACTAGCATTTTGGACAAACAAAGTTAAGTAATTTTTTGGCTTTATCTTTAGTCAAATCTACACATTTCAAATGGCACCATTCTTAACATGCCTCACATTATATATACCTTAAAATCTTTAATTATTTAAATTACTTCAAATCTGGATTTGGAGGTTTTTAACATATGCATGTTGTTGCCCATTCTTCTATTGGAGGTTAAAAAGTTTGATTTATATAGGCTGCTCTCATAAAATAAGTCGTATCATTCATCGTTTCTAATTTATCAAATTCTTCATAAGTTAGAATTTATGCTAAACTCACTATGCTTTCAATCTCTATATAATCGTACTCATTGGTTTTGAATACTTCATTCTCTGATATATAATCCATATAATTCTTTGGTATATCACCCAATTCAAATTTTCTATAATACCATTGAACTTTTATTAAAGGATATATTTCATCATTATTATCAACAAGTTTGACAATCTTAATTAGTTTAGCGACATAATCAATTCTTCTATCTGCTTTTATGCACAGATTCTAACCAATTTTATATATAACCCCTTCATATTTTAATTTTTTGTATGATGTTCTTTTACTATATGTTATGTATATACCTGCTCTTTTTGTTTTTCTTCAATAACTTATACAGATTGTTATTATCCTTCTTTTGAATCAATTTTTAAATTTAACTCAATAAAAGGACATTATCCTATTTTTCATCGACTGATGATGTTCTAGAAATCTTAGGTTCTAATGAGGCTGACATACTACTTTTTCTTAGTACCAATTTAGAAAAAAAAATATTAAAAAAAATAAATATTATTATATCTTTTTTATATTATGTATTTCAAATATTTTTCTTCTTTTCATTTAAACCTTCTTCTAATTAATCCTATAATTAACACAAACGATGAAATAAATGTTATAGTGAAAAAGCATTCAGTATAGTAATACTCATTAATTATTTTTTTAAATTGTATATTACTTTGAAAAATAAAAAAAAGCAATAATTTAAACTAATGTAAATTTATATTATGCAATCCTTAAAAATTTTCACATATCTCTAAGACAGTTATGATCATCCTTTAAATCAAATCAAAAAAAAATTCAATCAAATTAAATCAAATTTTTTAAAATATCACACCCATTTTCAAGATTTTGATTATTCTTTCCTATATTTTTGAAATATTATAAATAAAAAAGATAGATTAGATAATGCCACTTAATATTATTGTTTTCAAGTAACAACCATTTTCATTCTGCTATTTTAAATAACAATTTATGAAATAATTAATTGACACAATTTTTATCATATATAAATTAAATACAGCTCTTTAGAAGAATAAATTCTTAAAGTATTTGATACATACTAAACAAGTTTTAAAAATTCCTTTTCAAAATTAATATAAAAGAATGAATTATTCTCATAAATTTAATACATTAAAAGTTCAAATCAGACATTTTTAAATTTTATATATATGAGAAATTAGTAAATTCAATTACAGAAAACTGAGTTTTTATTGAGTTTTTCCTACTCCCTCAATAAGTTTCTTATATGGAAAAATCTAATATTTAAATATTTTTTCCTTCAATTTAAAAATTATGTTTGATAAACATAAATTCAATATCATTAAACATTTTGAGATTAAAAATAATTAAAGCAACGAATATTATTAAATTTAGGAAAAAATATTTTGAAACATAAAATTTGTTTTTTAAAATGAATTATTACTCTTTTTTATGAGATATCGAAAATTAAAATCAAGATGCATCATTCTTTTATTTTTGAACATAATTTCCTATTTAATTTAAAGGTTTTATAATTTAATAAATTATAAGCATTTGATTGCTGAATAAAAATAATTAATTATTAAAAAGGATAATTCTAATCATATACTTAATAAATTAAATAGAGAAATAATTAAATTATTTTAAAGGAAGCATTCACATTTATTTTTTATGAAATTGAGCAGCCATTTAAATTTGATTATACTGAAATTTTAGAGAACATGTATTATTTTTTTTCATCAGTTCTTTGCTTAAGAAACAGCTGAATTTGATTTCAAATGAAAAATAACAACAATATTAATAATTTTTATAGAATATAAAAATGTAATCTTTTACAATACAAACGAACTCCAACATCATATAGTACATACTCTATAATCAGGATAGTTTGTAATAGATGATTAAATTATTAAAGTTATTAAACTTAAATATGGTAATGAAGTGTTCATTTATAATAAATAATATAAATTTAGATAATTTGAATAAAAATGTAATATTTTCACCTTTAATATAAAAAAATTAGCAAAGAAGTTTACAAATCTTAATTATAATAGTTTATATAAATAATTTTAATTTAAACAAAATTTTTTAGAATTTTATTTAGTTTCAAATTGTAATAAAATAATTTGATTATTTCTAATTATTGCTATTTATTTGGAATAAATTTTAAAGTTATACAATTTTGATATTAAATTTTTTATCAAATTTATATTTTCGATATTACAATTCATTAAAATAAAAACCTTAGTAATATGATTCTAAAAAAGTGAATAAAAATTAATTATTAGATTAGCATAAAATAGATAGAATCAAGAAGAATTAATTGGATATTTTTTAATAAAAATATTAATATAATTTAAATTTCTCTAACAGCTAATGTTGCCATAATAAATTATTTATAGATAAGTTAGGCATTCCCCATAAAGTATTTATTTAAATAATTTCCTTATAGATGTTTTAAGACAATCCACAGTTCTTCCATATTAATAATTCAGAACTTAAACACCAATAAGATAATAAAGGTCATACTCTCATTTTGATTAATAACCATAAAGCAGCATGAAAAAATAATAAGAAAATTTTGAAAAAGAAAATGATCTATTGAGAGAAAAGGTAAAATAATTAAAGCATTAAATAGCTAGTGTTGAATAAAATTATCAAAGTAATGCAGAAGTATTAAATTTAATAATTTTAGATTGAAGAATAATATATTGTTGCTTTGAGAATATATTAATAATTAAAAATTGAATCTGAATAATTGAAATTAGAGCTCTCTTACATTAAATAAGAGAATAATCTGCTTAAATCCAAATTAAAACAAATTAATTATTGAATTTATTACCTACATTATTATTTTTTATTTATTATTAAATCACAAATAAATTCTTCATGAAATTCAATAAGGAGTCTTAAGAATTTGCAGATTTAGTTCTCAAATACTATTCACCAAAGATATTATTGAAATAAAAAAAATAAAAGGAAGAATAAACATAAAATTAGGAAGAAATTAACTAATAATTTGATAAAGTTGATTCAAAGACTAAATATTCAATAGATTACTAAAAATTTTAAAATTATATTGAAAATAGTGATAAGAATAAACCAAAAACTGCAGAAGAACTTGAAATTGAAAAAATTATATAATCTAATCCTTATCTTTCATAAATTGCTTGCACTCATGATAGGAGAAAAGAAAGAGAAATTTATGAAAAAACTAATAAAGAAAAATTTGAAAATATTGAATACTTTAAATAAGAAGGAAATTTGGCTTTTAAAAATAAAGAATTTGATAAGGCTGCATATTTTTATTAAAAAGTAATAAAAGTTTGTAAATTAGATAGGCATTAGTTTATTTTGATTATACATTTCCTGAAGGTGATAAAGAGGAATAGAAATATAATTTATTATTAGAGTAATGTAATAATAATATGGCTTAATGTAAATTACTTCAAGGAAATTTAGATGAAGCATGGAATTATTCACATTAAGCATTGAAAATTAATCCAAAAAATGAAAAAGCAATATTTAGGCAAGCTAAGATTTCTTTTCAAAAAGATGACTTTGAACAATGCGAAACTTTAATATAAAAATTGGATTAAAATTTATAAGAAACCAAAGAACTAAAGTTAAGTTTACAAAATAGAATTAAGATGTATAAATAGAGAAATGAATAAGTCTATAAAAAAATGCTTTCAGAATGATATTTATGTTAATATCTAAAATTATCTATGAGTTTTTTATCTGATTTTTTTTCACTATAGATTATATCAGAGCATTTCGATTAAAAAAATTCTTTTTTTAATAAATTTTGGTGCAATCAATTTAAAATAGATTTAAACAATAATTCATAGAATGGTGTCTTGCAAAATAAATCTATGAATAAATACTAAATTTTTCGTAATTTATAATCTACATAATTACTTTTATTGTGATTCATAATTTATTTTTCTTAGAATATTATCAGGGATTGTTAATAAATTTTATTTTGCATCTTATATTTTAACTTAAGATTTATTTCCTAATTATCTTTATGTATATATTAATAAAAGTTCTTTTGAATTTTCATCCAATTTAAGAAAAACTTTTTTAAATTTGGCTAGAATTGCAAAAATTCCTTAAAACTAAATAGCTTATTGTTCTATGAAACAATTTTTTAAAAAAGTATAAATTTAATAATCTTTTATTTTATCTTCAAGTTACTTAATCAGTAAATAAGGTAATAGTTCATTTAATTTAATCTATTCTCCTTAGTATTCTTATACTTCTTATAAATAAATTATTCTGTATGCTCTTAAATACAAGTTGAATAATAAATGAAATATTTCTAGGAGAATCATTTCGCCATATAAAATTTAAATATCTTATAAATCTGGAAAAAAGTTAAGCTTATCTTTTTATTTAAGAGGTGCTTATTAATTTTTAAAATCTATCTGCTCTAATTAAGGATCTATAAGTTTTAGTTCTTGATTTTAACAAATTATTTTTTCATTTTTTACATTTTACATGATATAATTAAAGTAAGAATCAAATAAAGAACAATTATTTTGTCTATGAAATTTGAAATTTAATTGTTAAAGTTAATCTTCTTCAATCTCAAATGAAGCTTAAAAAAAATCTTTAAAAAGAGTAGTCATCCAAATATTATGTTAGTTTTGATGTTTCTTTTAAAATATTAAATTTAACAATAAAAATGAATAGGACAATGCTGTTTAATTTGGAAAATGAAATATTTGGATAGGAGGAATTAAGAGACTTTATTTGAGTTAAAGTTGAGTGTATTATAATTCAAGTTGTTTTAGCCAATTCGGTTGAAAATTGAGAAAATTAATCGTAAATGCTTAGGATACATTAGTGAGTATTTAATTTTACTTAGACAAATAAAAAGAAGTAATAAAGCGTGATGATAATTTCTCATTTTCATAGCTTATTTTATTGTAATATTATTGATCATTTGATAATTAATGTAGACCATCTTCTTATTAAATTATATTTTAAAGTGCTTTTCGTTTGTTTTTAAGTTATAAAATCTAAGAGTCTATTATTGAAATGAAATTGAATTTTTATTGAATAATAAAAGATTTATAAGCATTAAAACTATTTAACATTTTTTCAGTTTTTTTCAGTAAAAATTTTAATTGTAAAATTTCTACATCAATATCATGAAGTTAATCTTCAAGACTATAGAGATATTCATGAAAAATAGTTTTAGTTTCATATTCTTAATCTTAAATAATAGTATTTTTAGGAACACCTTTATAAATTCTATTTATATCATAATTCATTTTATATTTTTGCTAATCATCAAATTCTACATATGAAGATTGATTTAATCTTTTTAGAGTGGATATGTCAATTTAAGAATGCAATCCTCTCATGGTTCCATAATTTTTTAAATTTTGATGCAATAATTGTATATTAACTGATTATTTTGAGAATGATTCTTCTTCAATATATTAACTGGCATTTGAATTTTAATAGTATTATTGATAAATGCTTTCATTATCAATAATTTGTTGATATTCATCTTAAATATCATCAGAGTCGATTTCACTTGATGCACGACCAAGAAAAGTTTTTTTATACATAATAATTAATATTTAATATGAAAAAATTATCAAGTAATTCTTTTTGAATATATATTTTATTATTCATACTAATAGTAATTTTGTATATAAAAATGTTTAAAGAATAAAAATGAAAAACTTGTAAAATAATGTAAATCTAGTTTATTAAATAGTTTGATTAATCTTGAGTTTATATGATATCATTTTTTTTTGTATGGATGTTCATAGCTACATAATGGATTTTTGCAATGAATTCCATGTTTGCATTGCTGATGCATATAAATGCATTGATTTCCCTTTTTACAATAGGGAAAATATTTGCACTATAAATAGTAATTTTAGATACTTTAATAGTAGGATGAACATATTAACAATGCTTATTGGTACAATTGGGAAAGTACCTGCATCTTTCATTGATTATATTACTGTTTTGCTATTGTAAATTTAATAATAAATTATGTACTTTTACCTAGGAGGGAATTTCAATATTTTGTTTTTATTGATTTACTGCTGTTAATAATAAGAGTAACATCAATGATTTATTTTAACTTAAAAATATACAATATAATTATACCTCTAATTAAATTAATTTTCTTCTGAAATGGATTAATGATCATCTTCATCTTCAGTTATAATATCCTTAATTTTTGATTGATTATCATGATTAAGTTTGACTTTCTTATTAATAGGTTAAGAGAATTATTTATTTTAAATTCCATTTAAATCTTTAGCTTGGTCATTCTTGATGGCTTGAATTGATTTGGTGAATAAACTTCTGTTTTTTTGTTTTTTAGATATTTTAGTTTATTGAATGCAATATTCCTCAAACCAATCCAATAATTCAATTTATTGTGATTCAGTTAAAGGTTTCTATAAATTATAATGATATTTAAAATACATTTGCTATTTCTTAGAGTGAATTCACCATTTGCTTCCTGTTCATCTTATTTTTGTCTTTATACAATCGGATTGCTTCATAAAGAAATCTTGTTAGCTAGATCCTTACTGTATCCCATACTCACTGAGATCATGAACTAGGCTAGTGTTAGAAAACTTCATATTTAAATCTCTCCTGAATTGTGTTTCTGATATCATTTTATAAATTATTAATATAGAATTGAGTTTCATGGTTTTTTAGAAATAACATTACATTTTTCTAGAATATTTCTAGCTTTCCCAGATATACTCCTTTTAGATTATTCATCATCAAACATTCTTTATTATACAGTTAAAGATTTTAAACCCTTAAAATAAAGTCTATCTTTTTATAAGAAATATTTTACATTTTATCAATTGGTTCTTCATTTTTTTCACTCTTTCTTTTTATTTAGATCTAATCTAAATTAATTTTCATATTTCTTTTTATTAACGAAGAATCTATTATTGTAATTTATTTTTATTTTTCTCTTCTAGATTCCAATTTTTTAGGATTCAAAGAATCAAGTATACTAAGTTCATAAACATTTCCATTTTTATTATCTTGAATTGTTTCTGTTAATTTATTTTTAAGTTGCTTTCCATCACTGAGATATCGATGAGTATTTATTTTATAGTTTTAATAATATTCCAACGAATGTAATGCAGAAGCATTAAGCCATCTTCTATTATCATTACTTGTTGATCTCGATTCTTTGATATATATTGAATCATGAATAATAATTGGTTATTAAGACATCTTTTCCAAAAAACTCATTATTCTTTTATCATAATTTGTTGCTAAAATATTATTGATTTTTTTAGTTTCTTATGTTGCTATATATTCTTATTCAAATCTTTTTTCTTTTTATTATATCAGTTACTCAAACTTTTCCCTTTGGTAATAATTATACATTTATATTTTTAATAATATCATATGAATCACATTATGGCATATGCTTTAGCAAAATGGTAAACTGCTGAAACTATCGGCATAATCTCATTAATACCAAATGACAGCCAAATTTCATGTGATCTTTAAAATACCTTAGCAAATCTAAAAAATGAAAGCATTAGTTAATTTTAAAAAATGTAAATATATTAATGCTATCTTTTAGTAAATTTATAACAACTGAAGGTGGTAAATGGTATTATTTACCCTTTAATAAAGAAGTTGTGTAACTAGTATTGACTGATAATGATTATAATTAAGAAAATGTAGAAATGCTTATCAATTCCATTAGTACAAAAATTGTATACTTTAAATCAATAAATTAGTTTGATCATAATCCAACCACTCCTCAAAGCATAAACATATAATAAAAATAAAATATTTACAATTTACTAATCTACTTTGATTCAGCCCATGGAAAAGAACCTAAATAAATACAATAAATTCTATAAACTTTAGATAATACTAAACAAACTGTTTAGCAAAATATTGAAAAGATTATCAATAACAAAGAATAATTAATAAATATTGAAGGTTGTATTAAGCTATATTCATATAATTAGTTCGGTCATTTGAATTAGATAATAGTTCATAAGTATTTTTAAGCTCAGCATAAGAATTACACAGAAAATAAAGAATGAAAAAATTAAAAAATAGATTAATTATTGGTTCAATAATTTTATTTGGATTAGCAATCTCATTCTATGTAATTTGGAGTTGAACTCGTAATATATAAATATTATATATTATATAACTTTATTAACTATTCTTCTTAGAATGTGAAATTCTAATTTAATATTATTTTTTTACAAATTCATAATCAAATAGTAACATTATTTTATAAAACATATTTAGATATTTACATGAATATTTACTCATCATTTTATCTAATAATCCTCACTTGAAAATTATTCTAATAAAAGTTACTATTTAATCGTTAACGGATAATTATAATAAAATTTATTTGCTAATGGAGATATTCATCAATAGACAATCAAATAAAGAAAATAATAATCCAGTTTTAGTACTTACATAGAATGAAATTATGTAAAAGGAAGGAATATTTACAAAAATCAATAATCCTTTCTATACACATCATAGGTTTCATTATAGAAAACCTAGACATTCTATCAATTCATCCTGTTCGAATAGTTCTTAATCTATTCATTAAGATATTGAGAGAATCGTATAATAATTATAATCCTAATAAATTTACACATAGACCTAAATTAATTATAGATAATCCCTTAAAGAAAGATATCTTACTCAATATTCTTAACCCTCTAGTAATCAAATTAATGAGGTAATTGATATGCTTGAAAAAGAAAATTTACTAAAAATTCATCAACTTAAACCATGCACTCCCATAAAAACTTAACCTCCTTCAATTAATTATAATTTACCATCTCTACTTTATGAAAATAAAAGTCATGATCAAGAAAATAGTGAAAAAGTCACTCCTCTTCTAAAAAGTAAGACTTTATTTAAAAAAACTTTAAATACTTCTTTTGAAAATGTTAAAAAAAAAATCAATTCATCTTAAGAAAATAGGTAAAAAAGAACAAATTCTTAAACAGTTAATAATTCAACTCATTAATCAAGACAGAAGTCCTTAAAAAATAGAATTAAATTAGTAGTAAAGAATCCAAAAAATATCTTATAATTATGTCGAAAAGTTGAGGAAATCTAGAATTCTATCAATGAGGAATAGTTAATGTAACTAATCTAATCAGATTAATTTAAGATAGATTTATAACTTTTGATTAAAAATTCCAAAGGTTCTAATATGGAAATCTAATAAGCACTCTAAAATTTTATGATAGAACAAGTCAAGAAATCAAAAGAATTGTAAGAAGTAGAATATCTTTTAGAATGTATTAGTTTTAACTATTAATTAGAAAAAAAATAAAACTTTAGCCAAATGCTCAATAACTATATTCAGGAATTAAAAGATAGACTATGATTTACTCATTATATTTCTAGAAATTAAATTTACTAAAAATTATAATTTATAATATTTACTATTGCATATAATTTATTCGTGCAAAGAAACTCTAAGTAATCTCAATTGTTTCTTAAATTTTAATCTTATTATATGCTACCTTAATTTAAGTTTAACGAATTAATTAACTTAATTAAATTTAGTATAATTAGTATGTCAAACTCATTCTAGTGTGATAATAATATATCAAAGTAACTATTTTTTACGAATTTTTTAAAAATATTATCAAAAACAAATTGAATCAATATGAATATCAATTTAAACAATTTTTTCTCATTTATTTATTTTAGAATCTAAAAGGGAATTAATACATATAATTTCAATAATTACCTCTCAACCTATACATTTAATAATTAATAATTGACAATTTTAATTGAATTTGAGACCTCACAGTAAATGATAGCATCAACAAGTTTATAAATATTTTATTTAGTACATTTTAGTATTTATTATCCATAGTTATGATGATAACTTAATATTATTATTTAAAGAAATCATACAAATATTGAAATATAATACAAAAATATTTCAGATCAAAGGGTGTTCTGAAACTATTGATAATCTCTTTTATCTTAATGGTGATTTCGTTAATAATAAGGATGATGTTTTAACTAGCATTGGTGGTGTCATTTCTGATGATGCATCTGTATCAGAATCAAGTGAACGATAAGAGAAAATCAATTATTTTTTTGCGTGCTCAAATTTAAACTATTTTTATTATGGGTCAGTCATGAATATTAATTTTAAATCCTACAAATAGTTGATGATATCTTTCTCTTGGGAAGTAACTTCATTTAAGCAATCATCGAATTCAATTGTATCATTCATTTTAAATAAAATATTTTATTTATTTATTCTCCATTTAGTCATTTACTATGATTTAAATAGTGAATCCGAATAAATTGTTACTTTCATTATTACGCATTTTTAATTCGCTCATTAACATAATTTATAAATGAATTTATTTATGGATGATTAATATTACCTAATAATACGTAATATCTTAATAACAAATTAATCTTGATATAAATCATTCTTAAAATACAGTTATGCAAGGATAAAATTAATCTTTAAATCTTATAGTGTCAAATTTTAAACAATTTGACTGAGATTTCAGAATTATTTCATAAAATGGCAAGAAACATTTAAATAAAATATAAATGATATTCTAATTAAATATCTAAATGAATTCAATTTATTCTTATTTACAATAAAGAAGGTATAAGTTTATAATCATTTTTCTGTAAGTTCACGATAGCCTTTCCAATTATTTTTTAAATACGGCTCTTCTTTAATAACTCTTAATAAAGTATTACTTGGACCATCTTTATAATTAGGTAAGAAATTCTAGAAATATTAAATTATAAATAAAATACTAAGGTTTCCTCAAAGATAGCTTTAGCTTAATCCCAATCTCCAGATATGTAACATGAAAACCCTTTTTCCCATTTATGATAAAATTCCTAAATAAATAATAGTGTGAAGTTATACTTTATTAAAGAGAGCTCTAGATTATTTAATATTATTATCTTTAATCCAAGTTTCTGATATGGCAACATGATTCTTTAATACAGCTTATTTTAATTTATCTCTTTTCATCCTTTTGATAACCTTTTACTTCTTTTTTTATTTAGATTATTCTGATTCTGAAAGATGAACTTGTTTTTATTTTTCTTTTTTAGTAAAGTCTACAACAGTCTTTTTTTTATGAATTTTTCTTATCAAAGAATCAACATTCAAATCAACAGTATAAATATCCATAGGTTCAATACTACCTTTAACAGTTACTCTATCAATATGTCTAAGATTCTTTTGTGTTATTTTAGTAGCTACATTTCTTAATTATCCTGAAATTAATATCATTGATCCAAATTATTTTGTTGCTGCTTCTAATCTTGATGCCATATTAACATTTGGACTTAAATAAGAAGCATCTATTTTATATTCTGAACCAATTGCTCCTTCAATAGCCCATCCTACATGTAAACCAAATCCCATTTTAACAGAATAATTTGGTATTCTATGATTCAATCCTTCATGTTATTTATATTTTTATAATTTTTGTGATAATGTAACATTTGTAATAATTGTTACAAATGATAAAATAGACATATCAGCTATTTATGCTACATGTTCATAAGCTTTTAAACTTAAATTACCATCTTTATCTTAATAATAATCATTTTCAGCAAATTTCCATACTAATAAAAATGCATCACCTATATTTTTATTTGCACTTCCTGAAAATTGATCTACAACACCATGAACTATTTCAGCAATTTCATTGACAAATACCATTACATCTTATTATAATACTTCTGTTGCATCTGTGAAATTTCTAATATCACAAAATCCAAATATTGCCATTACTTTTTTACCTGGTAACATTGGATTTATAGATGCATTTGCACCCATATTTTAAGCTATTATTTATGATCCAGCCTCTCCAAATCCTAATGCTAATAAACTTCCTATCTTAACAATTAATTTTTATAATATAACTGTTTCTAATTTTTCATCTTCCTAATCTTCTAATTCTTTCATTTCACCATTCTCCATCATTTATATAAATGCTTTGTTTTCCTCCTCTTAAGCAGCAACTAAAGGATTCTCTGCTATTTTCTTAACTGTCTCTAACATTTTCTCTACTGGTGTTAAAATTAAATCTTGGACATCTCTGCTGAACATTACTGCTGCCACTGAAAGTACTATTGATACAAAAATTGTTCTTATTATTGATAAAATTGCATTTAATTCATCATCTGCTGATGTTAAACAAATTGATATAGCATCATTACCTTCAGAATCTGTTGTAGTATAATATTACAAAGAGTTTGTTCTTTAATGTTCATATTAATAAGGATCCTCTTTTGGATAGTATATCGTAGTATTAATTTCAAAGAATACTAAACCAGTTCTTAAAGGTTCATGATATGTTATAAAATCTTGAATAAGATAATCATAAATTTCAGGATCTTTAGCCCAATACTGGATAGCTTATAATCCAGTAGTAAAGCTGACATTTTAATCAACATAAGTACTCAAATTCAAGATAGGAACACTAAATAAAATAAGCATAACAATTGTAATAACTCTCTTATTAGTTAATTCAGTCAATTCTTTACCTATATTAGTTTCTTTCATTTCTCCTTCATCATATTAACCTTAATTTGATAATTTATTTGGAGACTGCAAAATAATAGATTTTCTTTTTTAAATAGTTGTAAGTGATTAGATTTATCCAGACATAACAATTTTTCTAGTTTGTCTTCTTTAAAATCTTTAATCATTTTCTTAACTAATTTAATTATTATTAGATAATCCATTATACATCACAATAGATGTTCTTTATTAAATCATTTTAGCTACCTATTATTATTAAACAATATTATTTCCTGATTACTTGACATTTCTTTCAGATGAATCTACTGATCTTTAAGATGAAATAGCATCATTTTATTATTCTTATCTTTAAGGTTCTTCAACTTAATTATTATTATTATTATTATCCATTAAATTTTCTTCCTTCATTTCTTCTGCTAATAACTTCTCAGCTTCTTTTTCTAAAGATTATTTGGCATGTTTATATAATTTTGATAATCTCACTAATCTTACAACTCTTACTATTCTTCCAGCTCTTGTACCTACTCTAGATGCTCTTCCAGCTCTATAAATATTATATAAATTTAATATTACCTTGCTAATGATACTGCACTTAATGCTGCTCCTCCACTTGTTCCAAAAATTGCATTACTCACCCAGCCAATATCTAAAAGCATTGATACTGTTGATAGCAAATCTAACCAAAAAAAGAATCCAACAAAATATCCATCCTAATTATATTACATATTTATTTACTTTACAAATAGATGCCAATACAATCTCAATAAAAAACAGACTCATACATATTGCTGTTATTACCCAAAATACTTCATCTCCATCCTCATTAATATTAAAAATACCTTATCTGTAGCTAATACTCGTACATCATCTCCAAATAATGCATATACAGTTACAATTGTCATAAAAATCATATAATTTAAGCTTTCTAAAAACATTTCAACTTTACGCTAAAAAATATAATAGATTTTACACTATATCCAATATTCACCTCCTAATTTGTTCTAGTGCTTTTCGCTCCTAAATTCACTGATTTTCTATGAGTCACTGTTCTTGTAGGCTATTCTACCTCTGCTTGGCTAATTCTCTTATTTGGAGATGATGCATCTACTCTTGATTATGACTATATCTATCAATCACTTTTTACTCTTTGTTAAACACTTCTTCCTTATTCTTCATCTTCATTATTTTAATCCATTTATTTATTATTTTATATTTATATATAATTTGATTAAAACATCTTCTAAGTCACTATCAAATTTCATTATTTATCTTTCCATTCACTCAAATATATCCTTTTTTTATAAAAGGCAATCCATCTTAATCTTAATATTTTATATATGTGATTTTATCGATTATACTACTACAATATATCAATTTTTTATTATTTCTTCTTTTTATAAATCAATTAAAAATATTTATTCAATTTGATTAATTTAAAACACTTATATTTCCTTATTTTATATTAGAGATACAATAATTACTCAAATAATCTTCGAATTATTTAATTTATACTCACTTTAATCTTATACACAAATTTTTGATCTATTTTTAGATTTTAATTGGTTTGGTACTTTTTAAATTAATTTATAAAAACTGCTAACTTTCCATTCTTAGGGTAATTTGAAAATTTTCTTTTTTTATTACCATTCTAAATATTTTTAGTTTACAATACAGGTTAAAAACTAGCTAAATCATATATTCCTGCAATTACTAAAAAAAGAAAATACATTTTAATTACTTTCTTTTATCATTAATAATAGATATTATTAATCTTATCATTTAAATAAGAACTTAGTACTAGTATGCTTGAAGATATTTAAAGTATTCAAAAATGATAGAATTAACATGATATATGTATATAATAAAGTCTTTTACAAAAAAATAAATATAAAAAAATACTTAAAAACTCAAAAAAACGAATATCATTAAAATAATCAAGTTAAATTCTTAAGATATAATTCTTATGTTATGTTTATTGTCTCAAAAAAATAATGATAAAGAGATGAAACTTGATTTTTTACAATAAAGTATTTATTTATGAATAATTGTTAACTTATTAAATAAATAAATTGAATAGTAATGTATAATGCTATGAATCGAGCAAGATCGCCATAATATAATGGATTACCAAATCAGATGAATCCATAATATGGTGGTAATAGTAATCCATTTACAGGATAATAATCCCCTGTTAATCAACCTATGGTACATATAATAAAATACAAATCATTAAGACATAGAGATCATATCCTTATCAGTAATTTCCTCCAAGCACTCCTCCTTAAGGTTATCCAATGTAGTAGTCATAAAGAAGTATTCCTCCTTTTGCATAAGCACCTTCATATCCACAAAGCCAGCCATCAGCTTAGTCTATGCAAGTACAAATAAAATACAAATTCATAGCCACTTCCAAAATCATAGTCCCCTTAATAGTTGTCTATGCAAAATTTTTCATAAATTCCATAAAGATAATAAAAACAATAGCCATAACAATAATTGGAGTAATAAAAATTGCCAACAGTTTAAACAACTGTTTAGCCATAAGGATAAACATATTTGCCATCTTAAAGTTCTGGTTTAGGATTATCAGATTTAAGATAAACATATGGATCTCCTACATATTTACCATATCAACCAGTTATGACTGTAAAAATAATAAATAAATTAGACTGTAATCTAAAGACCAATTGAATTTGTAGATTTAGAAAAATTTGAAGAACTTTGGGATAAGAGAATGAAAGAATTGGAAGATAAAATTCGTTAGTCTTAATAATAACCAGAACCTGAAGTTGTTGAATTGAGGGCTTCGAATAATGATGATAAGGATGCTTTAATAAAACAGTTAGAGGATGAACTTTTTAAAGTTAAATGTGATAATGAAGAAAAAGATAATAAAATTTAAGATTTGAAAATAGAGTTATAAACAAACATAGAACTTGTAGAATACCTAAAATGTATTATTTTAGATATTATCATAGTATAATAAGCAAGTAATAATAATAATGAGGAATTAACACGATTAAGAAAGTAAATTTAAACTTTGGATGCCCAAGTAAAGCAACTTAATCATGATAATGATGATTTAAAATAGGAATTAGAAGCATTAAGATAATAAAAATAGTTTTTTAAAGCTTAATGTGATGATAAAGATGAACATATTTAAAATTTAGAAAAAGAAATGGAAGAACTACGTTAACATATAGAAACTTTGACTGAAGAAGTAACTACTAGTCAATCTGTTAAAACATATGAAGAAGAAGCTAAGATTTGGAGAAGCAAATTTAAGGAATTAAATGATACATACCATGCTTGTTAAGAGAAATTGATATTAACTGAAGCAGAATTAGATCTAATGAAAAGACCTTAAAGTTAATAAAAAATTGTGACTACTTCTACTACAGTAGTAAAAAATAATGTTTAAACTAGTGGAACAAAATCAGTAATATATGATATTAATTTATTTAGGACTCTGATTATCTTTCAAGTAGCCTCACCTAATTTGATGTTGAAAGAATTCAAAAATTATCAAAGAATATTCCATAGATGTGATAATTTACAAACAATTTATTATATATATGCACATAATATCTAACATCTTATCTAAGCATTATTGTGTTATTTTATTTTATTTATAAAATGATATCTCCTGTCTCTATACCTAATCCTTTACATGTTTACTCAAATCAAAAACCCTTTAGCCCATCTTAAATTAATTAATAGTCTAATTTATTATTAAGAAAATTACAACCTCAATAATCAGATATAATCACATCTATTCAACCTAAAAGTGCTCATTCTAATAATAATTTTCAATAAGGATTATCTAAACTACTTAAAACAAGCCCATATGGCTAATTAACTAAACAAAAATCTATGATTTAAATATTTAACTCAGATAGCTTCTCTTAAAACTATTTAAGTGGTTGTACTCCTCCCTTATAGGCTTCTCATCATTTTTTTTAAGCAGAAATAAAGCCATCAATTTCATAAACATAGAGCAGTATTTCAAGAAGAATTGCATCTAATTATAAAGTCACTCTCCATAAAAAATCATTTGATAACTCTTCATAATTAATATCCTGTAGAGTCAAAGATAAATAAACTATAACAGCTCTTCAGATTTTATTAAAAAGAACTACTCACTTATTATAAAATTATAAGGATCAGATTGCCAAATATGAAGTTGAAAATGCATAGCTCAAACAAAAAATTGCTGTTCTAAAAAATTCATGATTTTACAAAATTTATTTACTTTTTATTTTTATCAACTAATAATTTTTATTGATTTTAATAATTCATGACGACTGAATATCAATAAGATGCAAATGTGGGAAGTAGCATTTATCCTAATATTTACTAGAGAACTAATTTCATGAAGAAAATATTCACTAAACCAATGTAGAATAATAAATGCTTGAATCATCTAAAATTGAAGAAACAACATCTTAGCTTTTACAATTTTATTAATTTAACAGAAATACAGATACATAAAGAGGTATCATTTTATTGAGTCTTATAGTATCTTAAATTACGAATTCTAATAGCAGTAATATAAATTTAAACAATATACACTAAGCATCTTTACTAAACAGTGAAATATTGAATTATAGCTTATCAACTAATGAATATTAAATTGAACTAAAATCCTAGATTAATTAAGTAAATATTATAAATGAAGAGGAATAAAATATTTCCTCTAGTTCTGAATAAGATGTATAATTATTTTCTATTGAAGCTTTTGGTAATGCCTGATCTTCATTCTTTAAGAAAGCCATTTACTTATGATGAATTGAATAGAAAATGTCAAAATCTTGAGGATGAAGGAAAATTAATTAAATAAAATTGTTAGAAAATAGCATGTATTATTATTATTCTAATATTTAGAGTAAAATCTTAGTTTTTAAAATAAAATTTAAGTTCTTGAATAATAAGAAAAGAATTTAAATGAGGCTTTATAATAAAAAATTTTCTAAGTTTAAGATTTAGAGGATAAATATTAGAATTCGTAGCTTGAAATTAAACAATTAATTTAAAAAAATTCTGATTTGGAACTGAATATTTCAAAATAACTTGAAAGAATTAATTAGATTTCAATTTTATTAAACCATTATAATTAACAAAATGAATCATTGAAATTGCAACTACAAGAAAAAGAAACCTTTTATCAAAAGAGCATTAAATTAACTAGAGATTAATATGAAAGGAGTTTATGTAATAATCATCAATTATTATTTAGAAAAAAAAATTAAATAAATGGATGAATAAAATGATTTAAAATTAAATGAAAAATTAAGTATATATTCTATTCCAATATTTTAGAAATAAAAGAATAAATAATAAGTTATCTAGAAGATGAATTAGCTGATGTTAAAATATCTAATTCTAGACCAAAGCAAGAATTAAAATTGAATTTAAACAAGAACGAGTAAAAGATTCCAAATAATAATATGAATAATGACATTTACCAAAGTTAAACAATAAATTAAAATCAAAATAAATTGTTGATTAAACCCTAAGGAAACAATTAATCAAATAACAATCTTAATTATTCAATCACAGAAAGCTTAAATCAGAATTTTCCAACAAACAGTCATCGAAATTTACCAATGGATTGATTATAAATTATAATAAATTTCAATTTTCTGATGCGTAAATAACTTAAACATCATCATCAAACTCATCCTATAATGGCTTCAACATTTTATCAATATCAGCACAAAGTTTATCACAATTCTCCTTTAATTTTTTTTTTAGTTATCTTAATTAATCTTTTATAGAATTGATTTTATTTAAATCTTTTGGAGATTATAATCTTTCATGAGATAATTAATCTGATAATAAATCATATTATCTCTCTAAATTTTCTTGCTTGGTGTAAATAATTAATTTTTGCTTTAAATAATTTGTTTTTTCTAGTAAGTCTGTCAAAAGCTTTTCAATTTACTTACTTTCATAATAAGAAATGTTTATATCAATACTATTTAACTAGCCAGTGTCTTCCATTGTTTTAGATAAATAAGTTTCATCAGTTGCTTGATTCTATTCTTTTTAAGAATCTTTTTAATATTTTTCTTACAAATTTTTTCTTGCTCCTTATAACTGCTAAGTTAGTAAATCAAACTCATTTTTTAACTTTTCTTCATCTTAATATTTAAAAGTATTTTCAATATTTTCAAAATTTGTCCGATCATTATCATTATGATTTTGAGTTTGCATTTCTATAATAATATTTAATTTATGTTTTTTATTTTTTATTTCAATAGCTTTGAACTCAATATAAAATTTAAAAATAAGAAAAGAAAGATATTATAAGACTTGATTTATTGAAAGCTACTCAAAATTGAAAATACTTAATTAAGATGCAAAATTTTGAGTTATTTAAATATTATTAAGTAATATTTTTATGGGTGTTGGTTGTTCTTGTTAAAGAGAAATAACCGAAAGATCTGAAACATTAAGGTAATCTTCGATAACTTTAACAAAATTAATAGAATAAGAAAAACAAATTACCCTTATTCCTGCAAGTTAATTAACTTAAATAGAAATCCCAAATGCACTACTTCCTTCTCCTTCAAGATAAAGTATTACTTTTGAAGCTGTAATGATCTCAAAAGTTAGAGTACCATCTGAAGAGAGTTAGTTTCAAAATCAATTTACTTCAATTAAGGAAATTAAATTGATGAAAAAGAGGAACAATTAACTTTCTAGACCTTAAATCTAAGTACCTAAAAAGGAAAATAAAAAAAGAGAAGCATATGATGTATCACCTAAATATCACTCTTCAAGTCCGAAAAAAAGAAAAAACTAGGAATAAATATCACAATTAGAATAATAATATTATGATAATAAGAAAACAAATAAAAGCATTAGAAAAGTTTCATCCTCAAGTTAGCAGAAATTAAATTAATTTAATGAAATTGAAATTATTTCGAGAAGAAAATATTCTGATCTTCCATCAAGAACTGAAAAAACTTAAGTGAAAAGAAAGATTAGTAATTCAATTGATGATCATAATTTTATAATTGGTACAGATTGTATTTCAAGAGTGAAATCTTTTACTCCAAGTCCAATATTAAAAAGGAAAGACTCTGATTGTGATACTAATTCTTTTTAGAAAAAAATGGTTCGATTCAAAGACATAAACTATAGAAGACCTGGATTTGTTAATTGATCTTATGACTTAAAAAAAATGAACATTTTTGATGAAAATAAACAGTTAATAATATTTGATAAAGAAACAATCATTAGATATTTCAAAGTAATTGTTCCAATTATCCATAATTCATTTGTCCTGGTTTTCTTTCTATAAGTAATTCAGGGGAGGATGCTTTTTAGAATTGTTTATAGTCTGACCAATTTTCCATAGTTTTGGAAATCAATTATTAATACCCATGGAGACCAAAAAGAATGAAGGACGGCATTTAAAGCTAAAATATAATTATAAGGTTTACTTCTTCAGGAATTAATTAATCTTTTTGACCAGAGATTGATTTAAAATTTGATTTAATTTCAGTAATGCTTTGTTTTAAGTATTGTAATGCAATTTTATAGAAAGTTTCATTTTCTGTAATGTCATTATTGCAAAGACAACCAATTAACTAATCTTTTTAGAATTCTTTAATATGAATTATAAATGATACCATTCTTAGATGCAAGTTTCAAAATCTTCTCGAAATGTCTCATATATTTATCATTATATTCCGAGATAGCTTAACTAAATTTGCTATGAGATTCACTCTTTTTATATCCTTCATAATCGTCTAATTAAAATATATTAACTTATTTATTTTCCTTATCTAAAATAGTTGCCAATTTATTTATTTTTATGGCAATATTTTTACCCATTAAAAAAAGTAATTTATCTCTGATTTCAGTTTAAAATATTTTGCAAGTAGCAAGATTTTATGAAAATTTGTATAAGAATCTACAAAAATTAATTTAACTAAAAAGGACTTCATTATTGGATTTGAATTCAATGCTAATTGATTTTTATTTTTAAACTTAAGGTTATTCTTCAAAAGCACTAGTTTTAGTAATTTTTTAAGGTTGAAGAGCTTGCTATTAACTAGATGATCTTTAAATTTGTTCTTATAATTTTTTTTATTTAGCTTCATGTTATTTTCTTTTTTCTTCAATTTATTAAGTTTTATATTCTTTAATAGGAACTTCTTTAACACCTTGACTTTAAGATCGTTTAAACTTCTAGATTTAAGATGGTTCAGTAGGGATATTTAAATTAGAAATTTCTTCAAAAGGTTTTCTCGGAGGAGCCCTTTCAACAGGAGTTAAGGCTCTTTATTCAATAATTTCATGATGAACCATATCTTTGACTCTTAATCTTTTATTTTCATCAACAGATAAACATTTTCTAATAAAATCTTTGGCCTTATCTGAAATAGGAGGAGAAGATGGAATTACCAATTATTGATGCATAATATTAGATATAAGAGCAGCTTCAGAAGAGGCATTGTATGGTGTTCTGCCTAGGAATTAAATTTAGTTATTTACCATACAACATTTCAAAGAACACAACACCAATAGCCCAAACATCTCCTTTTTCAGTGTGTCCTTGTTATCTCAAAGCTTAAGGAGACATATAAAGTGGAGTTCCTACATTGAAATTCTTCCCTTACAATCTAGCCTCATAAGCTGGTACAGCAAATCCAAAATCAGCTAATTTTGGTAGATTCTTATCAATAAGAATATTTGCTGGCTTTATGTCTCTATGAATGTATCCCTTCTAATTCATTTCATTGACAGCACTCACTACTGATTGTAATATTCGAATTGCTTCACTTTCATCTATTCTTCCCTTCTTCTTTATGTAATTATTCAGATCTCCCTGAAGCACATATTATATTTAGTTTTACCGAATCACAAAACTCTGTTATGATATAAGTGTTATTCTATGTTTAAAACACATCAAACAGCTTCATTATATTTTTACTATTAAATGCCTTTAAAGCATTTATTTCATTTTTTAGTAGCTATGCATGAATTGATTATTTAACCATCTTCATGTCAATAACCTTTACATTTCTATATTTCTTACTTTAACTGCTACTGGTTCAAGTGTGTTTTCATCTCTTCCTTTATAAACCCGGCTACTAAAGCCTCTTCCTATTTCATCATTTATTGCATAACTATAATGATCTATTGCTTTTCTAGTTTCACTCCCTCCTTTATTATGAGCTTCAATAAATAATATTCAATACCACGATTTTAAGGATAAGTAGGTAAATTAGGACGAGTGTGGAACATTTTTGTATTTTGAAATAATAAAATTAACGATTAATTAATGACTGGTGATCGCAATATTAATCGAAAACATGTCAATTACAGAAAGGCTGGAAAAATCAAAAAGAAACTCCACAAATAATAGATCAAAAAGGCTGCTCTATCAAACAAGACCACTTAACCAAAAAGCATAGAAGACATGACTAAAAAAGATCGTAGAGAACTTGTAAAAAAACAAAAAAAAATTCAAAAGAAAGAGAAAAAACGTGAATTAAAAGAAGCTGCAGCGAAAGAAATTGAAGAAGAGTTATGATAACATAAATTTATCATTTAAGTATAAACTTAATTATTTATTACATATTTAAGTCTTATTTATTCATGCTTATCCAATTTTCTTAAAGAGCAATTATTGTTCCTATCTAATATTAGATATCAATTAAATTACAAAGTGATGGTGTTATTAAAAAATTAAAAATAAAGACAATTCATTATATTATTATAGTATTTTGATTAATAATTATAATATTTCAAGAAAACTAAATCCTTTTATTAATATTTTCCTTTTCCAAACTTTCTTGTTATGATTTTTTAATGGTTAATTAAACTGACCATTTCTTTTACCCAGAGGATTGACTTGATTCTAATACTTAAGAATTTTTTTCTTTTAAATCTAAAAGATATGAGCCCTATGAATACTTTTTAATGTTAATTATGTTCTAATTCTATTTAACTATAAGAGTAAGTATTTTTTTATAGGTACCCCTTATTACTAAGCTGCATACTACAATTTGAATTTGAGAAATTGCAAAGCTGAAAACTCTATTTATGGTAAATCTCTTGATTTGAGAATCCAATTACAAAGTGTTATAAATGAGTTTAATTTTCTAAATGATAGAAAAACAACAGAAAGCTATTTCTTTTTATGAATAATTGTCAACAAGTATTCAGGGTAAAGATCATATTTTTTGAGTGCTTTCATAATTTTATCATCAAATTATTGGTATTGAAATGTAATTTCATTGAGTGGGACTAAAAAATTTCAATTGAGATACTTTTTTTAAAATTTTTTGTTAATGGAGCATCAGAATATCTGATTTCCGAATAATTATCATTGATCCAAAGATATCTTGTAACTAATTTTTTATCTGTTTAATTAATTTTTAGTATCTCTTGCCTATTACAAACAAATTGTTAAATTGATTATTGTAATTTAATTTCATAATTTTTTATTGCATAATCTAATCTATTGATGAATAATTTATTAAAATTGTTTAACACAATTTTATCATTAATCACTAACTTTTCTTATTTATATTAAACTTTAGTGTGGTTATCTATTTAAGTTCTAGAAATGACAAGATTTCTCTATTACTTAATGAAGATAAAGATACTTTATTTAATTCAACCAAATCTCCTTTCATTGTAATGAACATCGTTAACTGATAAATTTTTATCTATTTATATAATAATTAAATTAAACGATATGATATCAAAATTATTGTGAATATTAATGATGAAAGTATAATAGTGTTTAAGAATTATTTTATAGGAGAATAAATGAAAGAAGTTTATGTGAAATTTAGAAAGAAAAGGAGAATGATTAATAAAATAATCAACAATTATTATAGGAAGATTTTTTATAAGCTAGCTTTGCTTAATCTTTTACAAAACGTATTGAAGTCAAAAGTTTGGACTCTAAACAAAATATAGGATAAAAGTGATTTATTTTTGGAACTTTTTTCAATTATGTATTTTGTTTGAGTTTTCGAGTTCAATAATATATATCGAAAGTAGTTAGGGAATAGAAGACATGGAATTATTTAGTTATAAAAGGTGTGTGAACAATTTGTTTCGCTCTCCACTCTTTCCATAATTGCATACATTTTTGTAAAGTGATTGATCTATGATTCAATTTTTCATATGTTATCAATGCGCCAAAATTACTTGTTTTCTTCTCGGCACATTATCAGGTACAGAACCAGGTTTTTGATTTGATGCGGTATGTTAAGCCAACTCAGGTGGAACATTTTATCCACTTTTAATCAAATATTCTTTTAGATCATAAAATAGATCTTAATCTGAATTTGTAAGAAATGTCACAGCTAAACCTCTTTTTCCTGCTCTACCAGTTCTTCCTGTCCTATGAATAAAATCCTAATAAAAAAATATTTAAAAAATAATATTACTTAAATATTTTTTGGAGCATCAAAATTGATAACCATTTAAACTCCTTCAACATGCAATCCTCTAGAAGCCAAATCTGTTGCTATAAGAATATCAATTTTTTTTGACTTAAATCCTTCAACTGCAGCTTCTCTTTATTATTAGGTCTTGCTTCCATGATATACTACTGAATTATACTTAAAAATATTTAAGATATATTATTACTCCATATTTCTCAAGTGTCTTACTTAATAATTCAACACTCTTCTTTTAATTTGCAAATATTATTATTGGTGGTTTATTGGCTGCTAACATTTATAACAATCGATTTCTAAAATTAATAATATTAATTACTTTTTAGCTGCTTCATTAATCATTTCTATTTTTTATTCAATATCCTTTTTACCTCCTCCTGGTTCTCCAATACTAATAAAACAAAATGCTCTAAGATATCTTTTAGCTAACTTTTCAACTTAAGGAGGCATAGTAGCAGAAAATAAATGTGTAACTCTATATTACTTTTCTCCAGCCTAAGCTAATTTTTCTTCTAATTCAGCTGCAATTTCATCTTCAGATTTCATTTAAGTAGTAATTGAATCTAAAATATAATTAACATCTTATTCGAATCCTAAATCAATCATTTTATCTGCTTCATCTAAAACAATCCATGAACATTATTCTAAAACTAAATATTTTTTCATTAAAAGATCTTTAATTCTACCTGGTGTTCCAATCAAAATTTCAATTCCTTTTTTTAAATGAAATTCCTACTCTTCTTCTTTTCTTCCTCCTACTATTACAAATGATCTCAAATTATATCCTTAGGATAACTTTTAGAATTCAGCTTCAATTTAAATAGCCAATTCTCTTGCTGGAGCCATTATTAATGCATAAGGTCCATCCTTACATATTTTATCATCTTATTTTGGTAATGTTGAGAGGTATGTTATTAATGGAATTAAAAATGCAGCTGATTTACCACTACCTGTAGGTGCAATACCAATCATATCTTTCCTTTCTAAACCTATTGGTATTGTCTACATCTAAATTGGTGTTGGTTTTGCATAATTTAAATTTCGAATAGAATTCATTAGATTTTTTGGTAATTAAACTTCATTCCATTCTCTAATTGGATTTGGAACACGACCTCCTTTTATTATAATATCCATGTCTTCTCTAAATATTCTCCAATCTCTTGGTTGCATCTAACATAAAGATTTCTTGCTCCAATGATCAGAGGATAACAATTAATCAGGATCTTTATCTTCTTATACTTTTGAATGTAATCCACTTGCATTTATTCTATTCATATATAATGGATTAAAATCAATTGAAGTATCTTCTGTTGCATCCCATTCAAAATTAAATATATTTTTAAATTTTTCAGATGGCTTTAAGATTTTTTTCTTCTCTTTATTTAATCCTAAATATTGCATTTTAATATGCATTAATTCCTAATTTTCTCCATCCATCTTTACTGGAACTGTTGCTCTTGTATTTGATGTTATGTAACGATTGTTTTTCTCTTTACTTCTAGATCTGCTTCTACTTTTTGATCTTTTTCTTTCCAATATTTATCTTAATTTTTAATCATCACCTAATATATTAAATTCATATATTACTTCTAAAATGAACATATTCTTTTCGAATTTACGCTATTTATTATTATTTTTCTTATTATTACTTTTATTATTGTTCTTCCTATTTTTATTTTAATTCTTCTCTTTATTACTTAGAGAGAAACTAAGGTTTGAATGTTGATTTTCCATTTTAAATCAATTAATTATTATGCTCCTATTATTCCTCAGCAAGTTCTTCAGCAGCAATCATAATTTTTAAAATAAATTTATATTATATTTTGATGGAATAGTATTTTTATATATTCTGGACTTGAATCATTCCAAATATAAATATTTTAAATATAAAATTAAAGCTTATATAATCTAAAAAGGCTCTAAAAATATAAATTAAAGCTCATAGTATTGATTAAGGTAGTAAAAATATAAAAATTAAGATGATAAATTCAAATAAATAAATTAATTAATATTCTAAATGAGGTACATTATAAAAGGTAGAAGTTTCTTTTGATTAAAATATAGGTGGTGTTTGGAAGAATAGTGAGGATGAGATTCTTAAAGCAGCAGTCATGAAATATGGTTTGAATCAATGGTCTCGTATATCATCGCTACTTGTTAGAAAATCAGCAAAGTAATGTAAGTAGCGTTGGTACGAATGGCTTGATCCTTCAATAAAGAAAACAGAATGGACAAGAGAGGAATAAGAGAAAGTACTTCATCTTGCAAAGATATTTCCAAGTTAATGGAGAACAATAGCTCCAATAGTTGATCGCACTCCAATGCAATGTGTTGAATAATATGAGAAACTATTAGATTTAGTATAAATATCATATAAATATCACTTTAGGCATAAGGTAAAGATCTAAATGATCCAAATGATCCAAGAAGATTGAGACCAGGAGAAATTGATCCAAATCCTGAAACAAAAGCAGCAAGACCTGATCCTATAGATATGGACGAAGATGAAAAAGAAATGTTAGCAGAAGCAAGAGTTAGATTAGCAAATACAAAAGGTAAGAAAGCCAAAAGAAAGGCAAGAGGAAAATTAATTGAAGAAGCAAGAAGATTAGCTTTATTGTAAAAGAAAAGAGAATTAAAAGCTGCAGGGATTTAATATATTAATCATAGAATCGAGAAGCATCATATCAAATTATAGGATCGAAAATACAAAGGAATTAATTATAATAGAGAATTGGCATTCGAAAGAATGGTTCCTGATTTTGTACATGAAACTACAGGAGAAGAACCAGAACCTGATAAGAAAATATCAAATGTTAGTCTTTAAGCATTAGAAGGATAGAGAAGAGATGAAGAAGAAGAAATAAGAAGAAAAATAGATTAAAGAAGAATTAAGAAATTAAAAGAAAGAGAGTTAGATTAAGCTGTTTCTTTCTAAAATAAATATTAAGTTAAATTCACACCTTAAACTAAATTATAATTACCTTAACCATAATTAAAAGATTAAGATTTAGAATTATTAGGTAAAATTAATGCAGTTAATGAAATTTCTGAACATACTACTTCTGCTACTAGAGCTCTAGTTGGAAATTATTCTACAAGAGATTAGAGTTAATCTAATATGAGAACTCCAAGAGCACCTAATACAGTATTGAGAGAAGCTTAAAATATTATTGCATTATAACATACAGAAACACCATTAGTTGGTGGAATGAATAATCCTATTGATATTAGTAAAAATATTGGCAATTAAACTCCTAATTAATTAGCTAATTTTTTAAAGGAAACTCCAAGGAGGTAAGTTGATACATCAAATGATGCATTTGGAATTAATATTGAAGAATATGAAAAAGCATGGGAAGAACCAAGTTAAAGTGTTGCTTATATTAATGCTGAATAAGAAAGATAATAATAATTGAAGAATGAATAAAAATTAAAAGAACTTATTAAGTAGAAATTAAAATCTCTACCAAAACCAAAAAATGAATTCACTATTGAAATTCCTAAAATGGATAATGAAGAATAAAAGGAAATGGAATTGTAATATATTTATATTTATTTTATTTTAGAGAAATGGATGCTGAGGATAAACTCAAAATTATTAAACAAAAAAAATTAGTAGAATAATAAAAGAAATTTAGATAAAAAACATTAGCTCATTAAAAGAATTTACCTCCTCCAAAAGAATTACCTTAGGGTTCAATTTATGAATCAACTTAAGATCAGTTTAGAAATGAAATAGAAGATATTTTAAATTACACATTAATTCAATTAATTAAAGAAGATATTTATGATAATTCTAATGGTTTAGGGGATCTTACTGTAGCTAAGGAATTATTGTAAGAAGAAAGATAAATATTATTGGGAGATTAAAATTTGAATGATCTTGATACTATTTGGAATAAAGTTAGATAACAATTGTATTTTGATTATGAAGAATCTAAATTTGTAAATATTGAAAAAATAGATGAAGAAGTTAGAATGGCTATATTTATTGAATATTTTAGAAGAACAAGACTTTAATATGAAAAATTGAATAAAAAATAATAATTCTTTGCAAATAGAATCACTAAATTAATGAAAGGATATGAGTTGAGAAATGTACAACTAGAATAAGAAATCTCATAATTGAATGATAAGATAGCTGAAATTGAAATGAATAAAGAAGTATATTCATAAGCATTACATCATGAAAGACATATCTACCGAGATAGAGTACAAGAATTAGTTAAATATCATGATATGTTATAAGTAAAGAGTAATGAATTGTAGGATAAATATTCATATTTGACTCAATAACTTTAGGAATTAGAATAAGAATCAGAAATTTTAGCATGAAATTTATTATTAATATTATGTTATTATTTTTAATTTAAGTAGCATAAGCCATAACATTTTCTAAAGATGTTGCATCATAAATTTTTGAGTAAGGGAAACCTGCATTAATTTTGTTTTATGAAAATTCTCAATAGGATTAATTGAATGAATTTAAGAAAGTTAGGAATGAAAATTTATTATTGGTTGAAGCAAACAATTAAGATAAATCTGTAAATAGATTAATTTAATTACTTTAAATTGATAAATTACCAGCTATAAAAATATTGAAATGTGAGGGTAAAAGATGGTAAGATGTTTAAAGCATAAATTATGACGATTAAATAGATTATGAAAAATTGAATAAATTTATATTAAGATATAAAGAAGGCTAATTATTTTATGATATTTAAAGTGAAGATGTAACAGGGAAATAAATGGAAGAAGGTATAGAGATTGTAGTCGGACATAATTTTGATGAGTATGTTGAGGATACAAATAGAAATTATTTAATTTATTTTTATTCATAAGATTGTGACTTATGTGCTTCTATGTTATAGAATTTAGTTAGATTGAATAATTAGATTAGAAGTGGAAAGACTTCAATTAAACCAAATAAAGTAAGAATTGGTAAAATAAATGGAGAATTAAATAAAATTCATAGACATAAAATAGAAAAATATCCTACTTTATTTATGTATTAAATGAATGATAAGAATCCGATTGAATATAAGGGAGATAGAACAACTGAGGGAATGTTAATGTGGATAGAGAGTATGAATATATGATATATATATTAATCAATTAAAATGTCAAGCAAATCTCAACCTCCAATTTAAGAGAAGACTTTTCATGAATGGTCAAAAAATAACTTTTATAGGACAAGCTATATCAATCATTATACACAAGTAAATTGATAATTTTAAGTACTTTAGTTACCTTAGGAACCTAAGAATTCAGCTGTGCCTGGATATGCAGGATATGTACCATATGTATAATCAGAAAATCTTTATGGAGAAAGATTCTCTGAAGTGGCTAGAAAGTCATTTGCAGATTCTAAATTGGGCAAGTTTAATAGATTGTCTTCCACAGGATTTAATTTTGATGCAAAAGAATTGATCGATCCACATAAGGAAGCTTATTCACATAAATATGGATGTCAAACTATCTTAAAACATCATCCTTGTACTCATATAGATAAAATGATCACATCTTATCAAGACGGTTTCAAGAAACCTTAAAATCTTGTTGCTCCAACGTAAGAAAACTTAATAAAATAATATAGATTTCGAAAGACAGAAAGATATTTAGAAACATCATAAGCTTAAACTAAAACTTCAGGTTTTTAAAAGAATCATATGTAATTTGATGGATCTGGTTGGATTCCTCATGAAAATATGAATGGTTATCTATTTGTTTTTATTATTAGGTGATTAAGTAAGAACAGAATATCGTATACAATACAATTAAGATAAACCTTTTCATAGAAATCCTATCCAATTTAAATTGAGAAAGATGAAATAAACAGAAATGAATTATAAGCATACCTGATTTAATAACATATATTTGATCTAAGATTAAATACATTTAACAAAATATTATATCTGAAGAATTATAAATGAAAGAACTATCTTATGCAATACAATATTTAGATTTAAATTCATTTAAATCTTACTTTGGATAAAAGATAATCACACAAAGTAATAGGTGAATCTTTTTTTAGATCTTCAAATTTAACCCATTTAGTATAATCATCAGTAACCAATAAGAAAATATCTGCGTTGTCTTTCCTAATACTTTTTATAACACATTCTTTGTTGGGTCTTGGTTGATGAGGTTATTTAATAAAGGTCTTTTTCAAATATTATTTGGTTATTGATGATTAATTTTATGGTATAAATTCTTGAGGTGAAATAATGTTAGATTAAAAAGTATTACTTTCTTAAGATGATTTGATAGGAGCCTTATGTGTAATAAACTTAGGTTCTTCTTATTCTTTGAATAAAAATGTTTAATTAATATCTTATTAAGATTTGGATTAATTTTATAATTAAGTAGGAAGTTCTGTATAATTAAGTTTAACCTTCTTATTAATTTGATAGTGGTGTTATTACAATTCATATTTATGTACAAGTTCTAACATTTAAGGAGTTAATTAACTCATTGGTTCAATCGATATTGTTCCATTACTCCATTTGAATTTATAAGCAATAGTATTTTGATTGACCTTCTTTTTAATTAATTCTATGGGGAATTTTGTGTTGTACATAAAAAAATGAAAATTATTAGAAAAGAATATCAAGTTTAGAAAATGCAGATTGGGATGAATTTTGGCATCCTTTTTTTATGAGTAGTAATGGAAATTGAATTATGGTATAGGTTAATCAATTATTGTTAATGAAATAATTAAATGTTATAATAATCAGATAAGGACTTCACTCTTGAATAAGTAGTAGGTACAGGAACCTTTGGAATGGTGTATTTGGTAGACATGATAAAAGATTAATTAGGCAACTGATAATAAGACTAAAGAGAAGGTGGCAATAAAGAAGGTGTACTAAGATCGGAGATATAAAAATAGAGAGCACCTTATCATTTAAGAATTGAATCATCCATGTGTAGTCATGTTAAAACACACATTCTTTACACCAGGGGAGAATGTATTTTAACTACATTGATACTTTAGCCATAAGATGTGTATCTCAATCTAGTTATGGAATATGTACCCGAGACTCTATCGAAAATGATTAGACAAATGCGTAAATAGAAACAAAGTATCCCTGCTCCATTGATAAAACTATACAGTTATTAAATGATTAGAGCATTACTGTATTTATAGGGTATTAGAGATATAATCACTCTAGCGATTGGCATTTGTCATAGAGATATTAAGCCTTAGAATATATTGGTTAATTTAGAGAACAATGTATTAAAAATATGCGATTTTGGATCAGCTAAAAGACTTGTAGTTGGAGAACCTAATATTGCATACATCTGTTCACGTTACTATAGAGCTCCAGAATTAATATTTGGTGCTACAGATTATAATACTTAAATTGATATGTGGTCTATTGGTTGTGTAATTGCTGAGATGGTGATTCTTGAGCCTTTATTTCCTGGAGAAAGTGCTTAAGATTAATTACTTTAAATTATTAAGATACTTGGTACTCCTACTCCTGAAGATATTAATCATATGAATCCTGCTAAGGCTGAAGTCAGATTACCTATGATCAGAGGCAATCCTTGGACTAGAGTTTTTGCTAAATAAAAACCAGAACCACTCTTTTTAGATCTTATTACATAAATGCTTACGTATTTTACATCAGATTCATTATAGTTATTCACCTAAAACAAGAATATAACCTATCGATGCACTTCTCCATCCATATTTTGATGATCTCAGAAAAGAGGGATTCTCTAATCAAAATTTTAAGACTCCTATTCTTTTTGACTTCAATAAATAAGAATTAAGCATTAAACCAGAACTCTATTCAAAATTAGTACCATTATGGTGTTAAAAGCTAAATAAATGATGAAGATTCTTCAACAAAAATATTATATATGTTATTTTATCTTCTGTTAAATATACTTCCATTTTTATATGTATTAACTAAACTCAATTAAAATTTATTATTATTATTTTTAATAATGTTAGACCCATTTAGAATGGCAACTGTTCGTAGATAATCAGAATTAATTAAATCTAATAATCTACTCATAGATTAACCATCAAGAGGTAGACAATTATCTACTTAATCTAATCAAAATTTAACTGAAATTGTAAATCAATGCATTCAACGTTCATAACATTCTATTGATGCACTTCAATAAATTAGAGCCAGATCTAAAGATAGAAGAAGTTCATATAAAAAAACAACTAGATAATCAACTATTTGCAGCTATAAAAGATAAACATCTCCTAGTTTTAAATAAGAAAATCAATCTCTCACATCATCAATCTAAGAATCATTATCCACTTAATAACCTGTTAGATTATTTAGTTTTATTGAAAATGAACCTAGTTTTAGAGCTAAAGATATGCCATTATAAATTAATAAATCAAACTTAGAAGCCAAAAAAAAACCTATCATCCAACTCAAGGAAAATTAAAGAAGATTAACTAATATTGATCAATTATTTTAAGAAGCCTTACTTAAAAGTTAATAAATCACAGAAAAGTTTTATAACTGAATACTTATAACTATATATTTATCTAATAATTATTACTTCAAGCTTAATTACTAATTGTTTAAATATTCCTATTTTTTTATTATTTCTCTGTTTATCTCTGATTCACAATAATTAATTTTTAATCTAAAATCGAAATTAGATTTCTCAAATTTATCTTCTACTCTAACAAAATCATTTTATTATTACTCATTAATTATTAATTTGAATATAAGTAGATTTTATCATTAATGATTTACTTTAATTATTATAACTTGTTTTTGTTCTTTATGTGCTTATTATTTAACTAAACATTTCACTTGACTTGTAATGAAGATTCTAATAAGTATTATCAATCCATATCAATTCATATCTAAACCATTTATAATTTTAATATGTTGTTGATCATTTATAACCACCATCCCACTTAAAGAATAAAATTAAATTTAATAAAATTCAATCTAAACCTAGAATTATTATTTAGATTTTGATAATCATCCATTATTTTAAATTAAATATAGATAGCAACAGCTTTTCAAATCTAAAGTAAATTAAATTAACTAATTTTATTGTTGTTATTTATTCATTTAAAATATTAAATTTATTAAGAGTCCAAAAAAAATAGTTTAAAATAATGTTGTTGAAGCAATAGTAAATAAATTTTTTAAATCTAAGAGTTTTAGATTAAACCCTTATAAAAAATTCTATAAATCTATTTAAAGGCTAAGATTATTTTTTAGTTTATCTTAACCCTTTATTATCGTTAATAAAAATTTATCTAGCTTGTATAATGTAAATGCTCTAAAAATTTAGTTTAAAAATTTGGATTTCTTATTTAAAATGTCTAATATCAATACTAAAATTATTAATAATTTCAATTCTTTCATCATTAAAAATAAAATATCATTCCAAACTCATTTTTTACTTTGACTCATTAAATTTAAAGTTATTGAGATTAATATTCATGTTAAATTAATTTGAAATTATTTATACTTTGAATTCTGTTTCAGGTTAATCTTGATCATAATATTTTGAATGTCTTAGTAAATTAAGATGGTATAAGTTTATGAATATCTATTAAAAACTTGGAAATTATTCAAATCAATTGTTACTGTCTCATGTTTCATGAATACAAGAGTAGATTTGATACTTATATATAAAATGCATAATTTCTTTATTTAATTAATTTTATCGTTTATGAAATGATTAATGATATAAAAAGATTTTTTTAAATTAATAATAATGAATAGACTGTTTAAACAGACAATTTGGTTATATCTTTGAGAATTGAATACTTTTAATTCAAACTAATAATATTTTTATTATTAACTTTATATAATATATTAGATCATAAGAATATTTTCTTAATAATTGAATATTATTAAATAATTTTATGTATTTTTATTTAATTTATTATTTATTAAATAATAGAATTCATAAAAAATATAAAAAAATATCATTTATTAGATAATTTATGTGAATTTTACTTACGTTAATTAATATGATTCTATGATGATTGCGCTTTATCAATATAATCTAACTTAGCTTAATTTAAATTATGATTATATGTTATCATGTATTTATTTGACGGTTATGAATCCCAGTCCAAAGCTTCTTTTCTAACAGATGATTAAATGGTAAAGATCTATTTTATTTCTTAATCTGCTATAAAATCATCAGGATCATAAGGTATAATATCCTTATTAATATAAGGTTAGGACATCGATGAATAACTCTTATAATTATTTTACTAGAGACTTGAACTCCTTAAATTATTATGATTATATTTAGGTTATTATAGATTAATTTAAGAATTCATTTCAACTAATTTAGGTAATTACATATTAGAATTATGTTTTATTTATCTATTAGATTCTACATTTTATTTTGACCAATATGATTTATCAAGTACTTTTTGTTATTATTATTATTTTCCATCAAATATATCTTTTGGCTAGTAATTGCATATTGGATTATTGCCTTATAATTTTTTTTCAGCTGAAATCAGCCAAAAATTACTATTGAGATATAATTCAGGATTTTATCTATATCCTTATAACTCATTTTACTAAAGATCATTTGATTTGATTTTTTTTGGATCATTTTATTTATTTGTAATTACTGATAAATCCTGTAGATTTAAGGTATTATTACCATTTTTGAACTATTCAATATCATGATCTTTTTCTTTGATTATTTTTTCTAAATCTGTAACTCTTTAAAACATTTATTAAAGTTTGATTTCATAGTTCCTTGAAAGTTCATTCATTTATTGATCTTTATCAATTTACTGTTTTTTTAATTATTTAACTTCTTCTTATAAGTTTAGTATCAATTAATCCTTAGCAATTAATGAGGCTTATAATAAACTAATTTTCATAGATGTCTACGTTTTTGATGATTTAGAAGAATTATATGACATTTATGTTTATTTCTTGAAATCGAGATCATTTATTGGAGCATCTTAATTTTTGGATTCTAATTTAAACAATTTATGATTACATAATTGATTAACTTATTAAATTGATTTTCTCTCAATAGTTTTATTAGTTGATGTCTAAAAATTAGATTCAGTTCGAGATGGTGTAGGAATATTATTTAATAGTAGTCTGTTTTGAAGAGACTCTGATTCTTCTTCTTATTCTCCATCATCATTGTTTTCAGACTGTTACTCATTTTATATATCTAAATTATTCATCATTTATAATAATTTTTTATTGTCTTCAAACTTAGACAATTTGATATTTCATTAATTATAGGGTGAAGAATCCTTTAATCAAATTAATAAATGTATATAAGAGAGATCTTAAAATTTAAGTAAATCAAATAATAAATCAAAAGAGAGTTTGAATTCAAGAATTTCAAGCCTTAAGTTTTCTAAAACTACTATATATAGCTTTTTATTTTTTATCGAAGGTAACTTTTTTTATTGATCTTTGAGATCCAATAGATTCATTATCTTTTTACACATTCTTTGGACTTGAAGAATTAGATCCAATCATTACTTTATTTTTTAGAATAGATTTGTGTTTTACTATATTATTGATAATTAGTAATTACCTTCTTATAATCCACTATTAGAATCTTCTCTTGAATTATTTTATAGTTCTATTTGATCATTTTAGGCATTTATTAGATTAATATCTAAAGGATCACAATTATTATTATTTTATTCCTATTTAGTAAGAGTATTATCTAAAGAATTTTATTTTGGTAACGAATTCATTCGTTCTTTCTCAATTATAGTGTTTTCTTCAGGGAACAGTAAAATTACTATTGGCTATGGTTTTTATATTTATGGAGGTTTATGGATATTTATTTTGACTTTCTTTTCTTGAGTAATTTAATCTTCAAATGAAGGCTATACGTTCTAACAGATATGAGAACCCATAAGGATTTATATTTAGAATAATTAAGAAGATGATAATAAATTATTTTAGTTGAAAAATTAGAAATTAAGTACAACAAATAACATTTAGCAAAAACTATTATTATTTTCATCAAAGAATTAAATACTTATATATATTATGAAACAAGCATTCACATTTGGCTTTATTTTAAATTTCCTACTTATAAATTGTTGGAACAAAATTATAATAAAAACGATTTAATTATCAAACAACTATCTAAAATTTTTAAACTTTAGAAATATGAATTTTATGACGTAGATTAAATAATGATTTTGCTTTATCACACCATAAAGTAGATGGAATAATACCTTTGTTTATTACTCTCTTTTTTTAAAGTTGCTCTTTTGTAGTTTTTCCATTGTAAGCCAAACAAATGTGAAAACAAACAAAAACTAAAATACATAAAGTCAGTAAGATTGTTGGAATTCCTAATGCAAATAACACTATAACTAAAATAGTCTAATTCTAAATCACTTTCATTATATATTTAAAATAATTACATATTCCATCTTTTCCTGATATTCCTTCTCCAAAGTTTCCTATAAATAAAATTAAGAATCCCCCTAATTCTCCAATTGCTAAAAGCAGTAAAGAAACTAAAAAAGCAATAAAAAATCTATAATTTCTTTATCCTATACAATTATTTACAAATGGACAATGATGATCAAAAACTTAAACACAATTTCCACAATCCTTACAATGAGAACATCTTAAAGGTTTCACAATTTAACAAGTAGAACAAATTCTTTATTCTTAATTTTAATATTTCTTTTTTCTTTTATCTGGACAACCACCAGTTCCTTCAATTTTAGCTTCTTCTTTATTAATAAAATGAGTATTTTGATCAGTTAATTCTAAAATAACTTTTCTTGGTATAATTCCTGGATCAGAAAACTAATTAAAACTATAAATAATAAAATTACCTAAGTTAACACTAAAAATAGTATTGTACTTATAAATAAATAAATTACAATTAAAACATAAAGCCAATGCAATTTTTACCAAACATAAGGAGCAACAATAACAAAAAAACAAGTGCTTATACCAATAATCATAAACCAAGTAAATATATTATGATATCTATCACCTTTAGGACCTGTCATAAATCTGCCTGAACAAAAAATCTAATTAAAGGATGGCCAAAATTCGTACAAGAAATGAAAACTTAGAAATGATATAAATTATCATACTTGTTTTTTTCTGATTTTGGTTCGAATGGAGATAATTCTAAATCTGCAGGTTAAAATCCTTTCAAATCAACCTTATTACCAAATGGTGGCGTAACATCATTAATATGTTCTGAAATACCATTTAATGAGGAGGCTACCGAATTACTCTTATTTTTTGAGAACTCAAGGTTTCCATTAAAATCCGCACTTTATTTTGATTAATTATATAATCCATCAGATGGAAGGTCTTCTTTCAATTTACACCCTGAGTTTTGATATTTACTATTCATATATTTAAAATATAAGTATTTATTATTTAACATTCTACTCATTAATCGTTTTTAAACTTTGAAAATAATTTATAAACAATAAATAATTTAAATATATTTATTCAACTATTTAATTATATAATTAAAAAACAAAATATACATCTTAACTCATTCTTTGGAAATAAAATATTCTAACTATATTTCTAATAAACTTTTTTATATCATTTTTAATCAGATAAAATTAAACTAATCCTTATGATTAATCTTTTTCGAATCATCTATTTTAAAATAAATGCTTTCTAAATAAAATATTTTTTTAATAATATTTCTTTTTGAATATAAAATTTTTTTATTCTCTTTTGGTTTTAATAATAAAAAAATATAAAATTTTTATCTTATGAATTAAAAATAGATAGGAATAAGAATTTAAAAAATAAAGAGGAATTAAGAGTCGAAGAGAAGTTTAACTAAATTAAATATTTGAATTAATTAGTCTTAAATTACCTCTAATTTTAAGTTTCATAATAGAATTCTGAGATTTTAGAAATAATAATATCCCATAAAATTTATAAAAATTTCAAATAAGAAACTATATAAATTTATATCATGATAGATCAGCTGTTATAATGTGATATAAATAATTTGCAATTTTATTTGTTAAAATAATTATATTAGTTTATTAAAATTAATATGTATAAAAAATATTTATTCATCAGCTTTTTGTTAACAGTAGTTATTTGTACAGGAGGATATTAGAATATCGAAATAAAAGAGTTTATGAGTTAGAATAATGAAATATATACATATATCAATCAAATTTTAGATGATAAAGCTGGACCAGACTATTTCCTTTGGAAAATTGAGAGCATTTAATAATAAATAGTTTCAGGCATCAATTATAAGATGATTGTTGACTATTAAAAAAAGGATGATCCAAATTAATATACTTAATTTGAGATTATTGTTTATGATTAGTACTATCATATGATATTAATTTTTAAGACCTTGGACTAATACAAGAAAGGTTACTGCTTTGGAATAATAAAATCTTAGAGTTGATAATAGAAAAATAAACAATTTAAAGTATCATGGTTGGGTTGATCTAGATGCGAAGTAATTTAGTGAAAAGTTCTCTTAAATTTAAAAATTATTACTTTCAAAGCTAATACCTAAATTTGAATTAGAAGAAGATACTTCAATAATTGAAATTTAATCAGTGAAAGAATAATTTATAGCTGGTAAAACTTATTTAATTTTTGTTTAATTATCAGATGGTAAAATATATAAAGGAACATTGTATGAAAAGTAAGATTTTTAAATATTAATAAAGTCCATGGTCTAAGAAAATGGAAGTGGTAACAGTTGAATTAGAAGAAAATTGATAATTATATTTATTAATAATAAATGTTATGTAAAGAATTGAGAATTCATATGATCAAAAAAACTGTTTGAAAATATCGAGTTTTCCTTTTTATCTCGAAACTTATTTATCATAGTTAAGTAATATAATTTCTTAAGAACAATTAGTTTGATTAGTTCAAAATAATTCCTTATAAATTGAGTTTTTTTTCTTATTAGCAAATTATCCTTTGATTTTCTGATCATCCAGTATTTTTTAGACACTATTAGTTTCTTTAATTAATTTATTTTTTCCCTATATTTTAAAATAAATATGTAAGATACCTAAAATTGTCTAATTATGACTCAATTCTTATAACTTCATCTACCTTATCCTGTCTATCTTCTAATCGCTTAGCTATACATTTAGGTCGTTATAAATAGAATTGTAATTAAGATTCTTTAATTTTTTTTGTTATTCAACAACTTCTGAAGTAGACCTAAGTTATCTTTCTTAAAATAAATATAAAAATATACCTATAATTTATTGGCATACCTTTCTGCATCAGTTTTAATTGTAAATAGATTAAGAAATTTATCTATTACATTATTAAGCTGAAATGATTTTCCTTCTTTGCCAATTTTATTATTGAATTTCAAATAGCTTGATGATTCTATGCCTTAGTTAATTTTTTGAGATGTAAATATTCTTCTTAAGTTTTTTTATTTAGAATTTATTAGATTTTAGTTTCAACTTAACTTGGTTCCAAATCAATTTAGATAAATTCAGCTTCTTGTTATAAACTTATTATTAGGATTATTTATTTTTAAGTTCTTGATAATTTTTTGGTTTAATTCTACGATTATAAGGGTTAAATAATTTCCTCAACTGGTTATGATTTGTTTTATTTCTCATCTATAATATCTGGTTTTCGAACAACATTATATGGTACAATATTGCCATCCTTATTTAATTCTGATTCATCAATATCATGTTGAGTCATAAAAATGTTAGGATGTTAAATAAGAGTGATTTGTTTTCTCAATAAATAAAGTTAAACCAAAGACATTAATTTATATTATAATTTAATAAAAATGAACATTTTTATGTTGTCAATAATATGTGTAGTTTGTGCATTTGATTTACCAGGAATTAAATAAAAGATGTATGTTGAAGGAGAATAGATTTCTGTTTTAATCAATGAAATGACTTCAGAATCTACACAGCTTCCATATGATTATTATGATCTTGATATCTGCAAACCTGAATCCACTGAAAATCAAAACTAAAATATTGGATCCATGATTTTAGGCACTTTGATTCAATAGTCTTCTTATAAAGTAATATAATAATTATAATCATAGATCTTTTTGAATTATGAAATAAATGATGAATTAGTTTGTATTAAAAATTTTACTTAAACAGAATAAAACAATCTTAAATGGTTTATTGATCATGATTATAGAGTCAACATGCTAATTGATGATTTACCTATTTTATCTAGAGATTATTTAAATAATACGAAAATTGGAGTTCCTTTAGGGATACGAAATATTAATTAGTATTAATTTTACAATCATTATAATTTTAAAGTGGAGATTTACAATACTTCTAAATCACAAATAAACTAGACTTTTAGTATTAATTCAATAAGAGTTGAATTTGAATCAAAATGTTAGGATAGTCCCTCCATAAAATCAGGAATAGATTGTCCAATCAATTAATAGATGAATATTACATATTCTGTAGAATTTTCAATGACTAATTCATCGAACAGATGGTCAGCCTATTTTAATATAGTGAATGATTCTGATCAATAATGGGTATCAATAAGCATAACTTTTACTATATCTCTTCTTTTAACTGTTATAATTGCTTGGTTTATTAGATTTACAATAAAAAGAGATGTTTTGAAATTTGAAGCTTTGCCATAAGATGAGAATGATATTTTAATTGATTAAATGGGTTGGAAATAAATTAGTAGAGATGTCTTTAGACCTCCATCTGGCATATTATTTTTAAGTGTTTTAATTGGAACTGGAATATAATTTACTATGATGACAATATCCATTTTCTTTTTTTCATCAATAGGTTTCCTATATTCAGCACACACAGGAAATTTAGCTACTGTTGTTATTGTTGTTTATGTATTTACAGGTAGTTTAAATGGATATTATTCATCTAAATTTTATAAGTATTTCAAAGGTGAATATTGGTTATTATGTACTTTAGGAAGCAATTTAGCATTTCCTATTATGGCCTTATTTATTTTTGGAATTGAAAATATTGCTCTAATGTTTGAAGAGTCTTCTAATGGATTAGATTTTAAATCAGGAGTCACATTCATTGCCTTATAACTTGGTATTCAAACTCCACTTAACTTAATTGGATCTTTTATTGGATTTAAATTTGAATCTCCTAAGAATCCATGTAAATATGGATAAATTCCTTAAGAAATTCCATCCTAACCTTTTTATTTGGATTATTTTTATAGTTGTTTAATTGGAGGACTTATTTGCTTTATGTAAATTATTTATCTTTTAATTTAGATCTGTTGGTCTTGAGATTAGTTAGATTATGTAATTAATTTGGTAAAATTCCTATTATGAATTCTTTGTCTCTTTATTCTTTACTGCTATCTTATTGATTATCATTAGTGCAGAGGTGTCCATTTTAACAGTTTATTTATTAATTTAAAATTAAAATCATAGATGGTGGTGGAAAGCCTTTTTTGTACCATTTACTTCAGGTGTATATTTATTTATATATTCAATCTAATATTATTTAGATTAATTGCTATTTACCAGGTATTTTTATTTATTACTTAGATTCTCAACAATTCTATATTATTTTGGTACTATGTATATGGCATCTTTATGTTTAGGATTAGTTTGTGGAACAGTGGGATTCATAGCAAGTCACATTTTTGTTAAAAAAATCTATTCAATGATCAAATTAGATTGAATGTGTAGATATTAGTTTTATTTTATAATAAATAAATAAATAATTAATTTTAATATTAATGTTGACAAAACTTAATTCAAATATAGTTATCATAAATAAAACTATTTTTTTAAATCGAATATCAGATTTAATCTTAATACAATACTATTTAAATAATTATATCAAAAAATAAATATATTTTGATTGGAAGCATTTGATAACCAAGTGAATGAAGTTCCACTTGTATAACTAATTCAATTATCTAATTTTAAAGGTTAATTAGGATCAGGATATCGATTAGAATTGAAACGAAAATTTTTACAAATCTAATTGTGTTTTTATTTTTTAAAAGTTATTAACTAAGTATCTAATTAAAAAATAATTATAAATTAATATAAAATTTCAAACTATCAATTATCAATCATATTTTTTAAATTTCCACTAAATTTATTTGTCTTATATTTTATTTAAAAATAATGAAAAGGATTTCTTAATTTAGATTATAAAAATTCTTCCTTCAAAAATACAATTTTCGTGTAACCTGTCAAAAAAATTGATTTCATATTTTAATACTATTTGTATGTAATATGATGATCAAATTCAAAATTGTTAGTTTTTTAATTAAAAACATAAATAAATAAGAACTTTCCAAAGATTATAAGAAGAATCAAATTAATGCAATCTAATAACATTATGATTTCAAAACTTAAGATTTGATCAATATTTTTAAGACCATATTTTTTAATCAAACTTCTATTTTTGGTAATTCTTTTCCTTATTGAACACTTCATATATCAATTGATTGAAGGATCTTTATTTATAACTTATCAATCAACTTTATTCTATATCTCCTATTTTTTATAATTAAATTGATCTATCTTCATATAATGAAACTGAAAGATATTATTTTTTTACAGTATAATATATATCATAATCAATTGCAAATTTTCTCGTTAATTGAATTGATGTTTTCTGAAATTTAACTAATAATAATTTTAATACACCTTTTTTCCAAATTCATTATCTACAATTGAAATAATTAAAATATTAAATTTTTTCTTATGTTATGCATCTGGCATTTTTTCAAAAAGTTTTATAAAAAACTTAATTTTGAGATTTTGTGAATAATTAACTCAACTTTAGATGTAATTAATTTTAGACTTTAAGAAATAGGAATTTAAAGATATGTATTAAAATTACGAAAATTTATATTAAATTGAATTTTCTAAAATTATTCTTTTCATAATTTACAAATGATTATTATCATCCAATAAAATCCAAAATTCGATTTTATTTCAAATTAAATGGTATCTTTAAGATGATAAGAATATTGGTGTTATACTAATAAAACTAATTTTTAGTAACAAACAAAGCATCTTTAATGGAGAAAAATCAATAATTTTAATAGTGTCTAATAATAAATGTAAATCATATAGATAAGAAAAATCAATATCAAAATACTTTTATTGATTTGTATAATTAATTTCCATAAGTTAATTATTATTAATATAGATACAATAATCTATTAATTAATGAATAAATTAAATATATAGATGGGATCAAAGAATTCAACTTTATGGAATAATCACAGTAGGGACCTATCGAAATACTTATTTTAATTTCTTCTTTTCTTTTTTTAAAGGATTAAATTTTTAATGATGAGATCTACATTATGTAGCTGTTCTAGTTGGTATGAATGAACTCATGAGTTTGAAAATTTTTTTAGATTTTTTGTCATATTTAGATTTTAATATAGATTAGTGACTCTAGACAAATTCCATATATTATTATTACTCTAATTTGGTCCAATGGCCTTGTAATTAAGAAAATTTATACCATTTGCTCTAGTTATAGAGTCTTCTTCACTTAATGAGCATTTTTCTTAAATTCCTAACTTTTCTTCGATTAAATGATTATTTTAATTTGTATTATTTATTTAAGGTGCTTCTTGTTGATAATTAATGAAGAAGTTGAGTGGCTATATTCTCGAATCATATTTAAATTATGGAGATTGCACCAGAACATTCTATTATTAAAAAATCACTTTATGCTAATTTAAACTATTAGTTACTATATTGAACAAGTTGCTATTAGTAGTTAAGAAATTATGGGAAATAATATGCAGTAGAGCAATATGGATTATATAATATATCTGAAATCATCTAAAACTATGATTTGAGTAATTTAAAAAAATAATTTATAAAAAAATATTTGAATTATTAATTAAGAGGCTATTAAAATAATTATATATAATGAAGGCTTATAATCTCAGTAAGTTAATAGTTGAGTCTGAAACATAGAAAAACATAGGATGTGAATATAATTTATTAAATTTATCTTTATTTGGAAGATAAAAATGCTTAGCATCTTTTCAACAATAATTAAGAATAAAAAAAATATTATGCTAACCCTTATTTAATATATTTAAGATTTAAATGTTGATTAATTATGTAAAATTTATGAATTATGAAATNTATCTTTAAGATGATAAGAATATTGGTGTTATACTAATAAAACTAATTTTTAGTAACAAACAAAGCATCTTTAATGGAGAAAAATCAATAATTTTAATAGTGTCTAATAATAAATGTAAATCATATAGATAAGAAAAATCAATATCAAAATACTTTTATTGATTTGTATAATTAATTTCCATAAGTTAATTATTATTAATATAGATACAATAATCTATTAATTAATGAATAAATTAAATATATAGATGGGATCAAAGAATTCAACTTTATGGAATAATCACAGTAGGGACCTATCGAAATACTTATTTTAATTTCTTCTTTTCTTTTTTTAAAGGATTAAATTTTTAATGATGAGATCTACATTATGTAGCTGTTCTAGTTGGTATGAATGAACTCATGAGTTTGAAAATTTTTTTAGATTTTTTGTCATATTTAGATTTTAATATAGATTAGTGACTCTAGACAAATTCCATATATTATTATTACTCTAATTTGGTCCAATGGCCTTGTAATTAAGAAAATTTATACCATTTGCTCTAGTTATAGAGTCTTCTTCACTTAATGAGCATTTTTCTTAAATTCCTAACTTTTCTTCGATTAAATGATTATTTTAATTTGTATTATTTATTTAAGGTGCTTCTTGTTGATAATTAATGAAGAAGTTGAGTGGCTATATTCTCGAATCATATTTAAATTATGGAGATTGCACCAGAACATTCTATTATTAAAAAATCACTTTATGCTAATTTAAACTATTAGTTACTATATTGAACAAGTTGCTATTAGTAGTTAAGAAATTATGGGAAATAATATGCAGTAGAGCAATATGGATTATATAATATATCTGAAATCATCTAAAACTATGATTTGAGTAATTTAAAAAAATAATTTATAAAAAAATATTTGAATTATTAATTAAGAGGCTATTAAAATAATTATATATAATGAAGGCTTATAATCTCAGTAAGTTAATAGTTGAGTCTGAAACATAGAAAAACATAGGATGTGAATATAATTTATTAAATTTATCTTTATTTGGAAGATAAAAATGCTTAGCATCTTTTCAACAATAATTAAGAATAAAAAAAATATTATGCTAACCCTTATTTAATATATTTAAGATTTAAATGTTGATTAATTATGTAAAATTTATGAATTATGAAATTGAAATTTTGATATGTATATTAATTTTTATAGATAAAATAAAAAAACAATAGTGGTATTATTTTGTTATTAATGAGAAATACGAAATATGATAAATTCTAATTTTTGAATATTTAATTTAAAGAAAAACAAATTACGAGATGATAAAAGAATATGATTATCTGTTCAAATTAGTTATTATTGGTAATTCTGGAGTAGGAAAGAGTTCATTATTATTGAGATTTGCAGATGACTAATTTAGTGAATCATACCTTACAACTATAGGTGTTGATTTTCGATTCAGAACATTACCAATTGATGGAAAAAATGTAAAATTATAGATTTGGGATACTGCTGGTTAAGAAAGATTCAGAACAATAACAAGTGCATATTACAAGGTAATTAATAATCATTATTTTATTAAAGGGTGCTGATGGTATTGTTATGGTATATGATGTCACTCAAGGACAATCTTTTGATGATATTGATAAATTTTGGTTGCATGAAGTCGAGAGTTATGGGGAAAAAAATGTTTAATTATTAGTCATTGGAAACAAAAATGATTTAGATGAATAGAAAGCGTAAGAAATTTATTTATTTAAACAAGAATTGAAACATCAAAGGCAGAAGAGTATTGTAAATCTCATAATATGCTTTTTATGGAATGTAGTGCTAAGACTGCTGATCATGTAAATAATGCCTTTCTAGAACTCTCAAGAAAGCTAATGGCTAAGAAAGATGCCTCTTAACCACCAAAAACCAATAATATGACTTAAGTAGCATCATAATAATCATAGGCTAAAGGGTATTTCTATGCTTTATATTTTTATAGATAAAGTAGTACTAACACTACATAATCAAATAAACTTAGTGCTAACACTTCAAATTAAAAAAAATAGAAAGATGGAGGATGCTGTTGATTATTTATTAAGAATAAAATATTTTTAATTTTTGTATTTTCTATTATATTCTGATTCTAATTATTTAAATTCAAAATCAATCAATATAAACTTAAATGCGTAATATCTTTCAAAATCATAAACAATAATATTAAATAATAACTTTTAATTTTTTTATCTATATTATAATTATTACAAAATGAAACAAAATTTCATTATTTAAAAAAAAAAACTTTCCTTATCATTTTTTCTTGAGATTATAACTGTAAATGATATTTAATTGAGTGTTTCTTTTATTATATAAATTAATTATAGGGAGAAAATACTTTTACATTTTCTTTTTTAATATTTAGAGATGAATGGAATAATCAAAATCAATTGATAATAAATTAACTTATTTTTTGTAAATGATTTAAATGGTTTTATATTATATGAATCAATTTGATAAATTATTAGCAATCTTAACAAAAAATAGAAATTTATAAATAAAATCTAAAATATACCTTAATCTTAACAAAACACACAAGAGAGATATTTTATAAATCTTTAAGATAATTAATATAAAGAGTTGATGTCTATAAAAATGAGGAATACAATTTTTAAAATTGAATACAAAAAAAAATAACTTCAATTTATAGTAAATACAAAAAAAAGATTAAATATCCCTTTATAGAAATACAGATTTTAAAAGCTAAAAAAGATCATGATGAAAATAAAGGTGATGAATAATATTAAATTGGAACCAAAATTATGTTTTTTTAGTTTATCTAAAACTATACTATAAGAAATAAAAAACATATATTTTAATCGTGATAATTAAATATATTACAAACTTATTCTTACCCATATATATATTAATATGATTAATGATAAAGTTACTCATAAATTTAATCTAAATTAGTTTCATACATATTGTTGTTAAAATTACTTTTTAAAATCTTTCCATGATTAATTACTCTAATAATATATAAATATTTTACTATTCCTCTTTTTAATGTACCTTCAACAAAACTTTAATAAATTTCTGGTAGGCGATCTTAAAAGTTAAAAGATTGGCATTTTAAGAAGAACATGTCCAAACTACAAAAAGAGTTTGTTAATATGTTAATTACCATTTAAAATGGGCTGTTTCCAATTAAATTCATTTTATCTTCATGCTGTAAACATAAAATGCCTTAAGGATTTGAATTGCAATAATGGGAGCGTTGAAGAGGCATCTAACTAAAAGTGCAGATATTATAAATTTCATTAATGATTGCTTTGTCAATTTTCAATAAAGAATATCCATTTGTTATTCCTCCTTCCCAAAATAGTATTAAAGGTCCAGTTCTAGTTTTTCTAATTTAAATCATTAAATCCTTAATGCTTTCTCCATCCGTAAAATTTTAAAAGCTACATTTACTTATTTAAAATGACTCTAATATAGCTTTTCCATAGCTAATTATTTTGCATTTCACTTTATCTTTTTAAATTGAAATATGTGTAAATGATGGAGAAAAACTAAGTTATAAAATTTTTAATTACTATGTTATAAAAACAAGAACATCAATAGGAGAGGTTCTTGTACAATAAAAGCAATAAGATTGTAAATTTACATGTTTGAAATTTGGTGCTGAACTATGAAAGAGAGATTTATATTTAAAATATCCCAAAACTAACAATAGTAATCTTCCACTTATGTAATTGTGTAATAAGATTATTATTCTTATAAATTTATGAATTACAATGTGAAATTCAAGCCTTTGTATTTAACGAAATATCAAATCATTTATGATAATTATTTCTACAATGAGGAATGCAAATAAAGGTAATTTAATGAAAAGCATTAAACCATCCAGAGCCATCCTTATGATTGATTTTTGAGTTGTTTAGATTGGTATGAAAGGATCCATAATACTTTTGTTAAATATAATAAATATATTTATATTGCAGTTTAGAATTTTTATTTGTCAGTATTTGATGGAATTAATAAAATTAAATAAATTTATCGAAAAAAAAATAGAATTTCTCAAAGCATATCTATTCTTATTTCTGGAGAATTATTATAGATATTTTTGATAAATTTATTTCCAAATTAATTAAGTAGTCATTAACTAAAAAAATAAATTTTTTTCTCATTTAAAAGAAAAAAAATTATCTTTTTGCTTTGGAGTTATTTTGTATATTTCATAGATTTAAATATTTTTTTATGTTAATTGTTAAAATAAAATATGAATCATGAATGATTTTTTTACAACAGAAATTAAGAGGTTATATAATTAAGATATTTGTTTCTAGATCAATTGTTGATCTAATTCTTATAATATTTTAAGAATCCATCTAGAAGGTTAAAAGTAACTCTTATTTAACTTGTTAATATTTTTGTAAAAAAATTTATTTAATAATTGCTTTAGTTTTCAACTTAAGTTTATCTGCAAACTATTCTATTCTTAATTTACTAATAATTTTAAACATTTAACTGTTTAGATGAATCTCTTTCTATTTAGAATGTCCTCTATAAAATAGGTATCAGAGATTAAAGGATCTTTTTTATAGATAAAATGAAAAAAATAATAACCTTTTTGATTAAAACACTCATTTATTTTTCTATAAATTATTAATTTGAGTATAACTATCTTTTCGATTAATTGAAATCTTTATCGAAACTCTTTCTAAGTATTTTCAAAAATTTTCCTTCAAAATTTTTTTGACATAAACATTTATGATGGCAAAAATTAAATTAAAAAAATTATTATATCAAAAAAATTTGAAATAAAAATAAATAAATATAAAAGGATTTGAATGTAAAAATACAAAAAAATGAACTACAATCACAATTCTCCGAATTTATCTAATTAAATTCTTGGACTGAGTGCCATGAGATCCAAATATGCTGCATGTTTACCATAAATTGAAGGTTTTGCATTCATTATCAAATAATTAATAGGATGTTATGATTAGAGAGGTATTAAATGAAAATCTTCATATAATTCTCTAAAAATTAAAAATTCTAAATAACTGTTTCCATTTTTATTTTATTTAATATAAATTTTATTAGTAGGTCCAAGTTTTCTAACTATTACAACAGCCATAGGTAAATTTAATTAATACGTTTTTTCTGTATTATGTCTGAGTTCAGATATAGTTACTGGATTTATAAATGGTAATCCATTCATAGAATCTTTACAAAATTGTAAACCTTGATATTCTAATTTAATTCGAATAAATGATAATTTCGATTATGGCCCATCACTTTCTTCTAAATAAAAAGTTATGTCCTAGCTACGTTCTGTTATAAAATATAATATATTTAAAATTAATTGTTTAAGTTATTTTTGATCTTAACTTACTGTTTATATTCTAAGCTTGCTTTTAATTTAGAAAGTGAATTTTTTACTCTAATAAAAATAATATTAAATTTCAGTTAATATATCATCTAAAAATGTAATCAAATTGAAATTTTGAATCACAGTTCTTTAGAAAGAAGAATTTAAGTTAAAAAAATCTTTGATATTTTAAAAATCATTATAAGCTCTAGCAATTTTACTTTGGACTTTTTTATAAAATGATATATCTTTATTCTGGGGTTTAATTTTTTGATATTTATGTAACGCTACTAAATACACAAGACTCATTTTGATTTAATTTGAAAAAATTTAATCAATAGTTTCTAATGCTTACTAGAACAATTTATATCTCAATTTAAGTTCTTCTATAAAAATATCTTTTTTATTTTGAGATATCAAGATAATTGCACTTGGCAATTCATCAAAATACTTAAGTATTTGTATATTATAATTTTCTTAATTAAGAACTCCTTATAATTTAATTACAGTATCACAAAAAGAAGGCTATTTCTTGTATTCTTTTAATTTCTCTGGACAGGTCATATAATAATATAACAATTTTTCAAGTGTCATTTTTGCATCTTAATTAATTCCCTCTTAAGATAAATAATTTGTCTATGCATCTTAATCTCTAATTAAAACTTTCATGTTTCTAATTTTAGTGATAAATTGTTATTGATCTTCAAATTTTACAATTTCCATTTCATTATTTGGTATCAATAGTATTTAGTTAGAATCTCTTTAGTATGAAATCTTATAAGATGTTATACCACAAAAGCTGATCATTTACTCTTCAAATTTTTGATTCTTTTATTAAGTCAGATAATCTTATCTTTATAACTTTTCTACTTTATAAAGCTAAAACAAACAAAGAGAAAGAAAAAAAATATATTAAGTAATTTATCTCCACATTTCTTCGGAATTAGATTTAAACACTTGTAACATAATGTAGGTTGAACAAAGAATAAAGGATTTTTATAGAAAACTTCCTTAATATATTACTAATCATAGATTAAGAGATTTATACATGATATTGTTATGAGTGCTAACATATAACCTTCTAAATAATTAGGTTTAAAAGCATTTTCAAAATAAACACTTTACAAGGCTTTAAAATAATTGAATAATGTCACACTTACTAATACTGTATTTAGAAAGTAAGACTTTTGTTTTCTATTCAAATCCATTTTTATTGATATCAATAATATGATTATAATAAAGCAACCAACAGTTAATGCAATCCATGAATGTCTTAAAGCACTTATAATTAAAAAAAGAATAAGTAACATCATAATTATAATCTATTGTACTTTTTTTAATTGTTGAAGTTTAAGTTTTTTTGTCTTCTAATACTTAGATTCCATCTATTTATCTTTGAACTCTAAGGAAAACCTATTCATGAATTTTAATTGTATATGTATAAAATGCTATATAAATATAATTTAAACTAAAAATATCAATGATTGATGAACATAATAATTATATTCATTAATTTTTTTTGTTTCAGCGTTTATGAGTTAAAATCAATAATACTATAATAAAAAATGTTATTTCTAATAATCCCTTTTTGACAGGGAATGAAATGATCATAATTATGACCTAAAATTAAGTAATTTTTGAAAAATGAAAAGATTAAATTTTCTAGAATATGTAAATGAATGCTTTTAAAAAAAAGAAGAAATTAATAAATTTATTAATATTATTAACAAAAGAATATATAAAAATTATTATTTTTAATTTTTTGAAATGAGGTAAATTTGAAAAAGGGGAAAGATTTTTATCACTATAGTAGTATTTCGAATAAAAAATATGAAATATTAATAATTATATTTTATAATGCATAGATTTACTTTAACCTTCTTGAACAAAGATGTAGAGCATTAATACTAATCTATGAATAAAAAGGAATCTATAGAATTTCAATAGTAGTAAAAATGGATATTACTAGTAATGGGACTCTATTTTACTATCATAAAAATAATTGAATAAGAGTGGGTAAGTTTAGGATTCATTATATTTAACTGGTTAGTAGTCATCTTTAGTTATAAATTTATAGCCCAACGTCATAAATTATACAATTTTTTTCTGACATATGTAGTTATTAGTTATAACTTATATTTTCCTATAACAAAATATTTTTCAATGACTACAGGCGAAAGATTCTATGTTGATGGCTACTTTATATCTGTAGGAACATTTGGGTAATTCCAAATTTAAATATTTTAGTGTGATCAATATATTTAGTTTTCGATATAAAACTATCATTATTGCCTTAATATTTACATCATTAGTTTGTTTGAGTTTGATTTCTGATGTCGATTTTTGGAATTAACTAATAAAATCAACTATATTTACATCCCTTTATATATAACATTTGTATTGTTCAGAAAAGCAAAAAAAGTGTAATTTTTTAAATCACTTAAAAAGAAAAACAACCTTGAAAGGTATTTATGATTTAACGAATATTTAAACCTTTATTGTTCATTATAAAGTAGAAACTAAGAAAATTGAATTAGTGCAGAAAGATGATTTGTAAGAGATTTAAAAGTAAATGTTAGATGATTTTGATGATTATTTAAATAATATGAAAATACAATAATCTAGAAGTTCAGGAAAGTTCACTTCTATTTTATGTTAAGAACTTATAAATTAATAAGAAAAAAAGTAAGAATTGAAGTCGTTTTTGTTTGAATTATTTCTAAGAGATCAGAAAACTCTTAATTAGGATGAATTTGAAAGTGATTAAATTTTAGGAGATGCTATTTTTGAATAAGATTATTATTAAGTTTAAATTATTAAAGTTTTTGATATCCATCCTTGTTTTATACTCATATTATAAGAAAAGAAAAAAGAAGTTCAATTAGAAGAACTTTCTTTAAAAAATAAAATTTTAAAAAAATCACTTGATTAGACATCATAGATATTCAAGCATCAAATTCGTATCTCATTAGTTTATTTTTAATGGATTTATAAATATGCTAATAAAAAATAAGAAATATTGTTAATTAATAGATGTTTATAATCAATTTATGGGTAAATTACAAAAGCAAATAATGAATTTTAAAATATAATTGATTTTAACACAATTAATTCAGACTTTTAAGAATCAATTATTAAAAAGTTTAATATTATTGATTGTCTTAATGAAATAACTAAAATAGTCAGTTATCTAGACATAAATAAAGATATCAAATTTAATATTATTAATGAATTAAGTTTGGAACAATAAAATATATAATAAGATGAGAAATAACTTAAATAATTATTTTACAATTTATTATTCTTTGTTTAAAATTCTTCTCAAACTATAACAATTACTTTAGAACATGATATTCATGGGCAACCAAGTAAATCAGTAATTAAAATTAAAATCAATTATTAAGGCCCTAATCTTAGTAATTAATAATTATCAGGTTTACAGATAATTAATCCATAAAATCTTGGAGAATTACTTCGTAATACATAAAGACCATTAGATTTAGAAATACCATTATCATTAATGATTATTCGTAAGATCGGACCTTATGATAAGATGCGTCTAGAATAAGATAAAAGAACTTAGAATTACATAGAGTTTTATATATTTTAAGTTTTAGAGGAATAATATCATTTAATTCCTATTTACTCTTTAAATCCTCTTAATTGTTTATTACTAAGAGAAAAAAATGCAAAGTTTAATAAAAAATTCAATTCGTTAAATGTGAAGATGTAAACAAGTCCTCGCAAACAAGTCTAAAATTATAATGATTTTTGACACACTTAAGTATTCAATAAGGTTTGAATCACTGATTTATTCAATTAATGTTTTCACATTAATTAATAATTATAGTATTACATAAATTTAATTTATTATGAATTCTTTAACTTTAAGGTTTAATGATTCAGAATTTGAAAGACATTACAAAGTATCTCGATAAATCTTGCTGCATTAATCCTTAATTTAATAAAAGATACTCCTAATGTTATTACTGATTTTGTAGATTGCAGATAATGCTTTAAGTGAGTCATGGGTTGAATTAATTTATAATACTATTGGGTTAATAATCATTTTGCTAAGTCATTGTTTTAGATTCTATTTAAGAGAATTCCAAGAACTATGCATTTTGATAACCATTTTAATCTATAATATTCAATAACCCATTGATTTACTCTTAAGGGGAAGATTAAAAAACAATTATTTTTCAAATGGCTATTTTATTTCTTTAGCTACTCTTGGGTAAAAATAAATTATAATAAAGAGTAATTTAACCTATGGATTTTCTAAAAAAGTTAACTATTGCAATTATAATCTTGATTGTTCATTTAATCTCCACTATTTAAACCGATTTATCATGGAGATAAATAATTATTTACATCATTTCAGATATAATCATAATGTACTATTTTTATATTTCTGAAAGAGAGTAACGAATTACTTATCTAGGAATCAAAAATAAGAATATTATTGAAGAACATTTTTATAAAGAAATGGATTTACAGTCATTTATAGTTCATTATAATAAGTAATCAAATTCATTTAATCTAATTGAGTAAAATTAAAATAAAGAAATTAATGATGAAACACAATTTAATTTTATATAATTAATACGAAAAATTAGAGTAATGGTAGGTTATTAAGGTTCTAAACTTTCAGAATTTTATTCATAAGAATAACTTAATATATGTAGAAAATTAAATCTAGAGTAATTCCTGTTTTATTTGTTTACCAATGAAGAGAAATTATAATATCTAATTTATAATAAATCTAAAACTTAATCTTATTAATTGATTGGATTAATAGATTCAGATGTTAATCATATTAAATTAATTAAAACTTTTGATCCTGAACCCTGTGTTATTATTCTAATCAAATAAAATAAAAAAGAAGCTCAAAAACAATAGATTAAACTTAAACTTAAAATAGCAAACAAGCTTATTGATTAAGCATTTCAAACAGTTCAATAATAATTGAGATTATCACTTATTTATTTAAAATAAATATTATACAATCGAATCAATCAAAGGATAAAATAGCAAAACTTAGATTTAAATTTAATGATAAAACTTATAAACAGTAAAGGCATAAAAGTATATAATGATTTAAACAATATTTCTGATTTTCATGATATAAATGGTAAATTCAATAGAATAGAGTAAACATAATTCAATATCGAAAAAACAATTCAAGAATGTATGATGGTAATCAAGTATTATAATAATAAACAAATGATTACTTTAAATTTCTTTTCTAAAATCAAAAAAAAATGGATTTATTCTGATTAAAAAAAGATTAAATAATTAATTTTAAATATACTCTTTTTTCTATGCAAAACTTGTTCAAACATTTAAATAAATTTGATTGAAGATAATAATGAAGAAAATAATATTCATGAAACAATCTTATTACTTGATATTTAATTTGAAGGTCTTGCTCTTACTAAAGAAAAGCTTGATAGTTTACCTATTATTAATCCATAAAATATAGAAGAGTTAAAACTTAACAATAATAAATAATTAGAACTCGAAATGCCTATTGCCCTAATGATTGTTCGATAACTTGGGCCATTTAATTAGATTAAATATAGATAAGGATTAAAAGATCAAATAAGTTTTATTTAGTTTTACATTTTTTAAGAACTCTAGGAGTTTAATTTGGTACCAATCATCTCATTTCATCCAAAATAATATTTAATAACTAATAAAAAATTTGTTAAAAAATAATCCTAGACTTATAAAATTTTAGATTTACCTAATAAGACTGTAGAAATCTAAATGAACACTTTTAGAAACTTAAATGATAAAATGATTACTAGATTCTGATATATTTTTATATAATAAATTAATATTAAAATAATGTTTTTGATTTTATCATAAGAAGATCACCCTCTCTATGAAAGAAGGTTTCCATTAAAAAAAACAACATTAGGTAGTTAGTAACTTCTAAATGCTTAATTCATATTGCATGCATCTTTAGATGTGTTTGAGGAAAAATATAAATCATCTAAAGAATTGTATTAAATATTAGTAATATGCATAGATTTCTGAAGGAAATAGAATAAAAGTAAGATTATAGAATTTTTGGTTATGTGACACCTTCCAATATTAGATTTTTGATTTTGACAGATTAAGAAGAAGAAAAAGTTAAAGGTTTTTGTTAATTGGCTCATGAGTAATTAATTAAAGTATTGATGAATCCGCTTTATTAATTAGGATCATCAATTTCTTCTTCAAATTTTGATCATGTAATTTAATAATTGCTTTAAACAAGATTAAATTAATGAATTTCATAATTTTTGTTTAATCTATCCAAATAATAAATTGTATTTATTAAATATTTATATAAACTAATGTTTTAAATTCTAAACATCTAAAAATTGTTGTTATATTTATATATATTATAAATATTAGATAGAATCATTTATTTTTCTCAAATAAGATGCAATAATTCTTCTAAAGATGCATTTTCTGTTTCTTCATAAAATGCATTGAAATCAAAGTCGACTTATTTGAAAAAATCATATGGATTCAAACAAATTTTCAAGTAATATATACCAGAATAAACATCCTTACCAAAAGAAGAAGAAGATGCCATTTTAAGAGTCTCAATAACTTTAGATATAATTTATTTGTATTGTCCTAGAAAATCTTTAACATTTTCTATTTTGTCAAAAAATTGTTAAAATTATGGGCATTTTTCTCTGACTTAGATAAATACATCTTTAATTATAAGAATATCATTTTTAATAGTTGTAAGTAATCTTGAGCAATCCTAAAAAATTTTAAATAATGGTACTTTGCTAACAATAAATCTTCCCCATAATTCTTAATCAAATTAATCATGCTTATTTGAATTTAAAGCCGAATTGATTTTATCTAAATGTAATAATTAGTTTCTTGCTAACATAAAAATTAATTATAAAAATTGTTCTTTGATTAGAGTAATATCACCAAATGTTTAAAGTTTAATAATTCTTAACTAAGTATAATTAATAAAAAAAGCAACATTTCTTTCAAAAAGATAATAAGTGTAAAATTTCTAAAAAGATTCCCTTCTTTTCATTTCTTTTTAATACTAAGATAGAATTAAATCTGGCTAATGTATTAAAAAAAAGTTAATTACATTTTCTTCATCAAACATTTATTTAAGTCCTTCTAAATCATTTTTGCTATCCTCTCTATAATCTTCAATTTTAGTATGTAAATATCCTACAACTTTATATTGATCTAAATATATTTTATTTAGACTCATAGATTTAGTCATTGGATCTTCTTTCATGATATCATTCATATTTTATCTAACCATATCTTCATTCATTTTAATAACTTAATTTTCAAAAATTTATTACCAGCTTAATCTATCCTAATGTTAATTAGAAATATAATACTTTTTCATCAATTTGAAGCATCATAGCAACTAATTCTTTAACTTTTTAGCTTCTAACAGGTTTTGTTGGAAATTTGAGTGGTTTATTTAAAATCAATTATTCTAATTAAATCTAACTTTCTGCTTGCCAAGGTGTTTTTCCATACAGCATTTCAAAGAAGACAATTCCTAAAGACCAAACATCACATTTTGCTGAGAATGGTTATCCTCTTAATATTTAAGGTGACATATAGATTGGAGTACCATTTCTAGAAAACTTTCCAGGTTCTTCAAAAGAAATAAAAAATGCAGAATACCATCCATTTCAACTTCCATAACTCTAGCAAATCCAAAATCAGCAATTTTAGCAATTCCATTAGAGAGAAGAATATTTTCAGGTTTGATATCTCTATGAATGATTTTCTTTTAAAATAATTCTTTGAATCCTTCAACAATATGCTTTAAGAATATAATGGCTTCTAACTAAAATGAATTATAATAATATAAACTTCAGATAAATGCTTTTCCTTCTTGCTCTACATAAACCTTCTCAAATCTCCATCTGGACAGAATTCCAAAAAGATATATATATAATTTAATGTTCGATTTGCATTATAGAGTCGAACGATATTAGGATGTTCGACAGCTTTCAAAATGGTTGATTCTCTTTTGATTAAGTTTAGTATTTAAGGAGATTGCTTAACAGACTAACCATTATTAATTCATTTACATCCATTGGTACTGTTTTTACAGCTATTCTAACTTAATTCTATCCAGTGTCCATATACCCTAAATAGACTGTTCCATATGTTCCTTTGCCTAAGATTTTATTTAATATGACAAAATTATCTATTTTTTTTTTCTTCCACTCCTCACTCATTAATGAATTATTTTAGAACTCAATAAATAAATTATACAATTCATTTTTCAAATGTACATTTATATAAAATTTGCAAAATTATTATTGAATGTTATGATACCTGAATGGATTATATTATTTATATACTATCATCTATTAAAAACATAATTGTCTAGCTTAGTTTATATTAATAAAAAATTTTAATTGTTCAAAACTCAATACAAAAACAAAAATATAAATAAGAGAAGCAGATATAATTAGAAAATATCTTAGTTTTTGATAAAATTAAGTCTCATCTTGAAGGCTTTTGTATCATCATCAAAGAAGATTTGATTAAGATTTAATCTTTCATTATTTAGATACATTAGGATATTCAAAAGAAGAAGATTGATATATAGATCCAAATAATAATTTAAATTAGCATAGCATATTAAAGATGGTTATTTTTCATATGATATTTAGAATTACAAAAAATCAAAAATAATATAGTAGTAAATAGAATTAATAATACATTTGATCTATGGGGTTGGACTCATTTTAAAATAAATTATAAAATATATTTAAGTTACAATCACCTTTTTCAAATTGTAGTAGAATTAATGAAAAGGTAAGTTATTTTTCTTGATTTTTATTGAACTTTGCTCAATATTTTTTATAAGCTCAAAATACAGATCTTTTAAATATTAGGAATCGTATACTAAAATATTCCATTAGTTTTGTTGTGTATATTCAGAATTATTTGGATTCCTTATGCTACACTATGTTCTTTAATTTAATTGTGGTTAGATCTTAAAAAGATTTTATATTTTGCGAGAAGGAACATTAAACTTTACAGCATTTTTCAGGTTATAAATTTTTGGTTTATTCACTCCTGTAGTTATTTTTAAATTATTATATATTGTTTTATTTGAATTTCTATCCCATTATGCATTTATATCTTAATATTTTCAATAAAGAAGTCTTTATTTGATTATTGGATTCTTCGAAATGAAATGAAGTAATACACTTTTAATAACTAATAATTTTATTAAAATTAAAAAAGAATATGTCATAAATTTTAGATCTTTTCAATTTATCAGAGAATTAATTTATCCATTTTAAAATAAGGATAAAAGGAATTTTTAAATGTATAATTTTAGATCATGATTTTTTAAGTGTTTCTGAAAGATTAACTTAATCAGTTTTAAATTTAAATGAATAAGTTAAATAAGATGATGAATTAATAGAATTGTTGAGAGCAACCGTAAATTTATTTGAAAAAACGATCTTACAAAAAGTGATCATATATTTTTAAGAATTTCAAGCTAATATCGAAATATTAGAAAAAACTTAAAATAATGGAAATTTTAAGAATCGTAAATTAAGAAAAATAAAAATTTTAAAGGTTAAATAGAATGAAATGATATGTTTTAGAATGCTTTTCAAAATTTTATTTAATAAAATAGTTAACTAATTATCATAAAAATTAAATGCTATTTTTAGCCGAATCTAAACGCAATTCTGTTGAAAAAGAGTTCATTAGTAGAGAATCCTGTTATGTAATAATCTTATCAACAGGTTTTAGTGATACGATAGGCATCAAGAGAAAATCTTCTGTAAGTTATTTAAATAAGAAAAATTCAAGATAATTTGATCTTTTCTTTGAATGTATAATTTTTATTTTATCGAATGGACCTAACCTTCTTACTAACATTAATGAAACTGCTAATTCTAATTCCAACGGTACTTAACTGTTATGTTTCAAGTCTGTTAATGATTATGGATTCAGTATTGGTAGATTTTAAAATTATTATTTTGCTTTATTTGAATTTTGATATAATATTCTTATTTTTATTATTGGTTACTAAAGTATATTAGATTCAATTTCATCTAATTCAATAAGTACTGTTTAGGAAAACTAAGATATATAAAATAGTAAATTTAAAAATAACAATTTGACATATTTTAAATCTGATACAATATAATTGCTATTTAAATGGTTTTTTATTTCACATTAGAATAAATTAGCTAAAGTGTCTCGTTATGAACTATAAAATCCATTACATATAGTAATAACTTCCTTTAATAGAATATTAATGTTGAATTACTTGAGATTTGGTTCAATAGTGTAAATTTAGTTGAAATTTTCTAAATTTAGAAAATCAGTGTAACCTTTAATCAAACAATTTTTTATCATTCTTAAAACAGAGTTTATAATTTTAATATCAGCTTATTTGTCTGCATAATTTTTTATCCATTTGAAATAGATTATAGATTTCTTAATTTATTATTCAAATATATTTGATAAATAATTAAATTATTTCTGGTTATTTCTCATTCTAAACTTAAGTTCTTACTCTTAAGTTTCTGATTTACTTTCTTTCATTAAAAGTACCATTAAAGGTTAAACATCAAAACATAAGTAAACACAAAGAGTAAAAACTTATTTTTTGTAGAATCCATATAAAATATATTCATTTTTAATTCTTAATAGAGTATCATAATTATTATTCTATTGTTCAGTAGTTAAATTTAATAGAAATTACTTTAGAGTTTAACGATTAGGAGAGGATGAATTATCCATATTTATAATCTCGGCATTTCGATTCTTTTAATTTTTCATTGGTAAATGCATTGAAGATACTAATTTATTAAATTCATCTTAATCTTCTTTTTATATATTTGTTTTATTATTCTTTTAAATTAAAATTAAAGATTTCCTTTCATCATACATTATTGAATAGCTTTAAATATTATTAAATTTTATAATCTTATTTAGTTGTTGTTATAATTTATTATACTCTATGAATTGAATTCTTATTAATTTCTCAAAATGATAGGTAAATTATAGGAAAAATATGACATACATTATATATGTAAGATAAGTGTCAAAAAACTGTATATGATGGTCAATACCAAATATTAAATGCAAAGCTATAATTATAATTACCAAAACCGTTCTCTATAAAAAATTTAACATAGCTAATGAACTAATAATTTATTATAGATTATGTAATACCACATGCATGATAAAGAAACAAAGAAGCCTTTAGCATAATGTGCATCTATTTAATGTAAGTATTTTTCCATCGCAAGGTATGCATTATAAATGAGCAAAAATAATATAATCACAACCTCATAAATGAAGGGATATTTTTGCTTAAATTTAATTGACATCATTATAATAATTAATGTGCATATGTTAAGAGATGCATAAACCCAATTTTATGAGACTAGATGGCTTATTATTGATATGATATTAATCAATCCAAAAATCCATCTTTAATGTTGTAGAATCGCTCTGAAAAAGCACTGTTTTGAATCTCTAAAATCTTATTCGATATTTGATATTTTGAAATTAAGAGTAAAAGCATTCATATTCTTAATTATTTTACAAAAAAATTATAAATAGTTATACTAATTTAAAGCTAATATTTAAAATATCAATAATAATCTATTTTATTTTGTACAATGTTAAATTTGCACTGTAAATACTAATAAATAAAAATAAATAATGAAGATTAACGAATTTTGTTATAATATCTTTTTAACTTGCTTTTTAATTAATTTGTTAATTATATTTATAAGAATACTAAAGGGGCAATCATTTTTACCTGTTCGATTAATAATATTTTAATTATTCTCTTTTCCTATAAATTACTTTAAATAGAGTCTAAGATAAGTTGGATAAAGAGATATGAATATCGAAATAAATTAGTCTTGACAATCAACAAAATAAGATTTTAATGTATTTCTAAGTGTTATAGATTACTAAAATGTTGAGAGAATAGTAGATTGGTGGGGGAGTTGAAAAATAATTAATTGGAAGCTAAATGGGTATATAATATAATGTTAGCCTCAATTTTATTAAATATAAATATTTGGGATTGTTTTAATTTGTTACTTATAGATTCATTTTGAAATACAAAATAATAATAAATGGAATAATTTTAATTAGCATCAGCAATATTTCTGAAAGAATTTTTGAGGGTAGTTGATTTTTAGAATTTAAATACTGAAAGTATAGATGATCATATAGAATAATTAAAAACTCAAATATTATAAAATCAATAATAAAATGGACATTTAAAAGAAGAGTCAAATTATAATGGGTAACTTGAATTTCCAGAATTAGAATAGCCTATAAAATAAAAAATTAAAAAAAAGTAAGCAAATAAAGAGAAAAGTAATGGTTAAAAGTATTTCTATTGTTCAAAATGTAGCAAGAAATTTAATCATCCTTCAAGTTTATCAAGACATAAGAAAAATTAGCATAAAAATATAAAATAAGATATGATTGAAGTTAAGCAACTTTAAAACCAATAACAAGAAGTTACAATTAATTTGACGGATCTCGAAATTTGAATTTGATTATTAATTGTAAAATATACATTAAATGTTTGCTAAATTTAAATTTATACTTATTTTATACATCACTTAATGATAATATCGGATTGTTTATATATCTAAACTTACTAAATATTAAGAATGGTATGAATTAATATAAGAATTTCATCATAAAAATTATAAATATAAAAGAACCAAAGTATCCCTTTTGTGTATAATAGATTGAAAAAAACATTAATATATATAAAAGTAAGTTATTATTGTTTTTCTATTTTATAACAATAATGCTTAAGAATTTAGTGTTTTGTAAATTAGAAGATTAGAACTAAATTAATGGTTAACGAATTTCTTAGAATTTTGAGTATAACCTTTGGAAAGTAACTATATATCAATATAATAAATAAGTTCTTGGGGGAAAATGTATGTATGAAAATTTAATATGTAATAAATAAATGTTTCTTATAATCCTAAAGTATTAAAATATTTGGAGTAGATGATGAAGGGAAAGATACATTACATATTCACTTCTAATATTATCATATCTAATATCGTTTTCTGTTCTTGATTCTATTTATTGATGATTCAACTCTCTATTTTTTACTCTATCACATTCTTACTACTTTTTTTGAAAATCACTCTATGATTATAATGCTACTATTATATAATTATAAACAAATTAATAAATTAATCATTATTTATTTGTTTACTAAAATGATAGAAGTTCCAGAATTGAGTAAGAATTTGATCGTAAGTTTCATCGTTTGCTATAATTAAAGTTCTTGTTGAAATTGTTAATCTAGTCTTACTTATTATAAATTCTGTATTATCAAAGATTATTAGTAGACCATATGATAACTTTACAGTAATTATAATGGGAATGAGGAACAGCTCTGCAACTTAAGATCAGGATAAGTTACAATACATTTACACTTTAATAAATTACATTATGGAAAACACAATATACAATTATAAGAATTAAATCATTAACTATAAAATTATATTTGAATATGTTGAGATTAAAAAAGGGATTAAATGATAAAAAATGATTAACCAATAATAAATTCTAAAAATCTTCATTTTTATGAATTAGAATTAAATCAATTAGATAAAGTATTGTCATTTTTACCCTATTCTTTTTTAAATGTGAAATCTCCATCTAATTTGATTTAAGTTAAGGATTTGATACAATTAGTTATTAGTGTAATTTCTAAATATTCAATATCAATATATCATATAAATTATTAAGCATTATGAATAGAAGGTATATTTATAATAATAATAGAGCATGAATCTTGAAATTATTAGATATATATAAATAAGAATTAGAAAATGATATTTAAATCAATGGAAATATATATAAATTTATGTTTGTATTTAGATTGATTAATTATTTTATGATTTTGCTATTTACCTTATTTAATTGTTTTTTAACAGGAGAAGTAATCAATCTCAAAACAACAAACTTTACAATATAAGATTCTTATGGAGGAATCATAGAGATGTAATAGGGATCAGAATATAGACTTAAAAACTTTGAGAATGCTGAATATGCAATTAATATAGAATTGAAAAAAAATAGTTTGAATAAAAATGACATTTGTTTTTCAAAATAAAGTACAATATAATTTGGAGACTATGAGAGTCATCATAAAGTTATTTATAATTCTACTATTAATCTTGACCAAGAACATGCAAATGATCCATCCTATTATTTAAGTACTCCAATAATGATTAATATGGTTCATATCAAATAAGGTTTAGCGATTGTAACTAGTGATCATACTTTACTTATTTATAAAGTCAATCAAAATTTCAGTAGTAAAACAGGTTTTTCTACATAATTACTATCCAATATTGATTATAAATATTTAAGAAATAATACTACTGAATTAGAAGTAACTTAAATTATTTATGCTCCTTATAATGAATATATTTATATCATTTACTCAGACTAAATTTTAGGGGGTAAAGTTGATTAGGATATTTAAATAAAACAAATCTAATTTTAAGGATTTAAAAATACAAATAACTAGATTAATTAAATGAAAGTATATCAAAACTTCTTAATTGTACCTTCAGGCTATGATGGATTAAATATTTACAAACTTCATGAATCAGGAAATATCTATTATTATAATACTCTCTCTTCATTAAATCTATTTAACAATTAGATTCCTTCTATTCTTATAGATATTGCATTTTCTATAACAAATTAAACTTATGCATATATTTTAGATTAAATTAATGGAGTTTCAAGGTTTATTGTTAATTCTGATTTTATTAATATAGAATTCATCAGAGATGATTTATTTGGATTGATTCCAATGAAAAATTCAATCACTTTGGCAGTTTCCTAAGATGAATTTCTCTTAGTCCTTTAATAAGGGTAATTATTAATATTTAGTTATTTAGAGGAGTTTTTTAATAAATGATTGAAATTGGCTTTATTAATTCTGATTGGTTTATAGTCAAAACACATCTTCTTACAGGTTAATATTTTGAAATTGATATTGCTCCAACTTTTGTTCTTTTAAGAGGAAAGGATGAACATAGAATTCTCAGATTAGGAATTTATGAGGAACTTGAAACTAATTATGTTTTTTATACTAATGATGACTAATATACTGAAAATGCTAACTCTTTTTATGAATAATATGTTTTCATTCCTAAATTATAAGCTGTTGAATTTTACAATGATAATTTTGCAATTGGAAATGATCCATCAAAATGGTCATTCAATCGATCATACCCTTTTATTTTAGGATTAACTTAACATACTATTGTAGAACTTCCATATGTTAATTATCCTCCTTATGTTTATTGTTCAACTGACTCTAATCAAGATACTGAATTTATCTATTAATATGATATCAATTTATACTCTACTAATTGTTCTGAAAAGGAAAAATATTTGGAATAAAATCCAACTGTTCCTTTTCAAACAATTCAATGTATTTATTAAGAATCTTTTAAGATTAAGGTAGTATAAAGTGAAGGATATTTAAAAAATATATAGGAAAAATTTGCGATTATAATTTTTTAAATTTTATGTATAAGTATCTTAATTATATTATCAATTTGTTTGTATAGAAAATTTAAAAAGAAAGAAGAAAGCTTAACTAGCAATATTCAAGGATTTGAAATCAATACTGGCTATGATTTTGAACCAAATGAATAACTATGATTTATATATGTATTTATCAAATATAAGTGTAAATTGTAATTAGGAAAATTGCTAATAATCAGTATATTCATTCAAGTTTTAATCCATTTTTATAATTTAAAATAATTGATTCTCCAGTTGACTTAGTAATTGTTGCTTAACCATTCAACTATCCATTTACCCAGATTCCTTTAAGGATTGTTCCATTATTCCATTTAAACATTCCTATTCCATTCTTTTTATCATGAGCAAAAGATCCTAAAATTAGAAAAATATTATACCTTTATAAACATCATTAGATTTATTGGTAAACACTCCAATTCCATGCATTTTATTGCATTTCCATTCACCAATATAATGACTTCCATCATTCCAATAATATTCACCTTATCCTTCATATTGGCCATCTATAAATTCCCCTTTATACCATTAATTATCAATATATTTAATTATTCCGAACCCATTTTTCTTTCCTTTTTTAAACATTCCTTCATATTTAGATTTATTATGTCTTATTTCTAATCCTTAACCATTCTAAATTATATTTTTAAAATACTTTTTCTCCATCTTCCCAATTTCCTTCATAAAATATTTCAGAACTAATAAAAGTTCCAAATCCATGATACTATCCTTATTTCCAATATCCAGTATAATTGTCATTACTTTCGAAAATCATTCTTCCATGACCATCTTTTTAATCATTAATCCAATTGCCTACATATATTGAACCATTTTAATAAAAACATAATCCAAAACCATCTCTTTATTATCTCAACCATTGGCCTTGATAAATAAGTCTTTCATTACACTTAAGATATTGAACAATCGGTTAACTGTTCAATGCTTAAGCTTTATGGCCAGACGGAGATTCATAAGAACTTAATAACTATCTTGTTGTTTCTACTTTTATTAAAGGAATTTAATTCAAGAGTTCAAATGTTTAAGGCAATTCGTTTTCATATAAGATTACATTCTTTCCTTTAATTTATTAGTTTTAATTATCTTACTTCTTGTTTTTCCTTAATCTATTTCTGACATATCAGAAACCTTTCTAATTTCTCCTCTTGCAGTAGATTTAAGTTCTTCTGAAGATGGAGACTTTAAATCCTAACTATTAAAAATAGTGCTTTCTTCAAGGGTATCCTCAATTAGTTATTTTTGTGGCAAGATATCTAAGTATAATTTATAAATAGATACTGATTAGATGTTCATTTTTATTTCTGTATTTAGGTGATTATTATGAGTTACCCATCAATCTAATTCAACAAATTATATTTTAATTATCTATGATCATCTTTTACTGTGTTATGTTTTTAAATAATTTTTATTGGATCATATTTTTACTTAAAATCTATTTTATTAAGAATTATTGACATTTTATATAATATCAACCAAATCAATTCACTGATTAACATAATAAATATTATAAAATTATCAACTTTTTAAAATAAAATAAAATAGCTTCTATATTTTCATTTAAATAACATTAAATTTTAAAATCATAGACTAATCAAATCAAGAGCCATTTCTTTTTTTTTATTCAAACAAAAACCAATAAAATTATCAATATTTAAGGGGAAATTTAAAACTTTTTAAAGGAATTTGTATTTATTTAAAAAAAATCATTTTATAGTAAAAATCTTTCTTTCTCTAAATTCTTTAATCTTCAAATTTATAATAAATAGTATTGGTCAAAATTTAAGAAAGCAATAAATTTTTTTTAAATAAATATTTATATATTATTCACATCATTAATTTTTTGTTGTTGTCACTGTATTGATTAAGATTTATTTAGCTTTCTACTTAAAATTGGATAAATCAAAGTAATTTATTCTCTTTTAGATTGACATTAACTTGTTATATGTCAATTATTCATAATCCCTATAAAAAATATATCCATAAAGTATTAACAACAATTAATTCACTACTAAAAAACACTTAATATAGTTTGAACTTTCAAAATAGTTTTCTAAAACAAAACAAATTATTATTAACAAAAAATTGTTAAATCTTTAATCAATAAGTTATTTATTCGAAGTAAACAACCACATTAAAAGTAAATCTCCAATATAAAAAAAGATTTGATCTTAATTTATAAATATATATATTACTAATCTTAACTCCTTGAACGTAAATTAAATCGATATAATATTTTGCTATCTAATAAATTGAACTTAATTCTTAAAAGGAATTTTCTATTTCATTATGATATTTATGAACTTATTAGTTAATTTCATTGATATAGTCTATCATAACCTTTTGATTTTATTGCTCATTTTCTCTTTAATGATTAAAATTCAAATATTGTAGGGAAACATATTGTAAAAATACCTAAGTTTAATTTTAAATATCATTTTATTAAGCTAAAATCTCAGAAAATATTTCTGATTGTTATTATCTAAATATTTGTATAGTCCTTACAAATTTGCATTTAGAAACTATTATTCTATTGAAATTAAGGATAATTTAGACTCAACATTAGTTTACAAGTACTGCAATATTTATATTTAACAGAAATGTTAAATGAGAATATAAAATTAAGTAAAAATATTCCTTCAAATTTAAATTAATATGAAAAAAATTACCAATAATTTGGATCCAATTATCTTGTGCAATACTACAAATCATGCAATTCATAATTGCAATCAATTGTCTTTCTTCCAGATCTTTGATAATGACAATTCATCATCATAAAAGATAAGGTTCCTTTTTCTAATTCAGTCAAATTCTAGCAACTTTGTTTCTTTTGTAAAAATTGATCTTATAAACACGTATTTTTTTCATTAACTACATTAATTAAATTGTACTAGCTTATTGACATTAAGTTATGATTATTGTGCAGCTTATCAATATAAAGATTTTAAAACACATAATTAAGAATGAAAATTTTTTGGTTTTTTTTAAATTATATAAATTAAAAAATGATAAAAAAATATTAAAATTACTAAATAAAACCTAAAAGGAACTTTTCATTAAAAGTTCAATAAACTCTTAAAAATGATGCTTCTAATTAAAAAAACTCTAGTTTGTGGGGATTCTGATACTCGTTTAGGTTTTATTTCAATTATAATTCTTAGATAATTTTAGTTAATTTATTTTATTTGTTATGGATCAAAATAATTTATCTTCTAATTAAGTATATTTTTGAGTTCATAGTCTTTATAATTTTAAAAGTCAAAAATTAATTTGAAACTAATAGCAATATAATTAAATTCACTTAAGTATTTATTGCTGATTTTGAATAATTGATTTAAGTAAATTCTATTTAAAATTAAACTATAAAAATATTCTTAGTTTGATTAAATATGAAAAATTAAAATAATATCTATAATTAAATAGAATGGTATTTTTTATATTGTTTTAATTATAGTCTTCTCTTTAATTGATTTTTGATATAATTTAATTTAGCAAGTAGGTTTCAAAAGCCTATTATTTTTATTTATCCTTATGATATGGTTAATATATTTTTTGAATTTAATAAATTCCTATTCAACTTTTAATGATTCATAGTTTTTTCTGAATAATGGTCATTGTAGAGAAAATACAGAAAAAATCTTTTTAGAAAGTATTTCTCGAAAAGAATATTTTGAAAAACACTATTTTATATAATCAAAACTTTTAACTTTTTGTCAACTAGAATATATATAATAAAATATGCTTGATCCTTAATATATCTCCATAATTATAAATACTAAAATACCAGACACCTTTATCAATAAAGATTGAAAGTGTTCTATCTCCAGCATTATCATTATAAGCTTAATATCAGGAGTATTTTATGTAACTCGAACAAGAGAAGTCAAATTAGTAACATTCTTTAATTTATTTCCTTTAGCAAATCCATTAACAACCATATTCAAATACTCCACTATATTTTCTGTTCATATGATTTAAATACTCTTTGTGTCATCTTCGTTTTTCTACTTAAACAGATTCATTATCTTATTTAATTTTATATGGTAGATAAGATCTTAATTTAGGAGTAACAACATTCAATAAATCTTCACTTGAATCATATCTTTATAATTCTTTATCAAATTTAGTTCCTGTTGTTATTTCATTCTTATCAAGTACCATGGTGATGTTTCTTAAGTAACGACACTATCTATTTTTTCATCTGAAGTTATAAACAATTTATTCTACTATCTCTTCATAAATAGTTTCTATTTCTCATCAATCATCAGGTGTTGGTTCAATATCCATTTCTTCCTCTGATTTTTTTTCTGGTTCTTCCACAACAACATCATCTGGTAGGATTCTTAAATGCTTTTAATCCTTTATATTCTAAGGATCCAGCTGCAATTCATACTCTAAATATATAATAAATTTAAAGATAAATTCAGCTAATTTTGTATTTTTTAAATAAATATTTAATATGATATAATTAAATTGTTTTTCATTTACTTATTATGATTATCATATAATAAAAATTATATGTCAAAGTTACATTGAATCAAAATAATAAAGTTTAATATAAAATCATTATTCTGATATTTTTTACAGTATTTGAATTTATCCATTAGAACCAGGCACAGATTCTGAAGAAAACAGAGTCACACATTATGAAAAGGTTATTTATTAATGACTATATGGATCTATGATATTCAAATATTTTTAGATATCTAGATCTCCAGCTTCAAAATTAAGAATATCTATTAAATTTCGAAATTCATTCTAATAAAAATTAATAATAAATTTACTTCATCAATAATTCCATTAGCATCTGTGTCCATTTATTTAAAAGTTGCAATAAATTTCTTTAAATATTTCTCATGAGATTTTAATTAAAAGTCTAATATTATCTTTTGAAAAACTGAATATTCTAATTTATATTTATCTTTTTCTTAAAGCAAGGACAATTATTCTTCCCTAGTTAATCTTCTATCTGGATTTTTATGTGGTACTATATAGAACTATTTTAATTTATTAAGAAGTAATTCAGAATCTTCTTAATTGTACATATATTTGATAATATCTACAGCTTCTTCTTCATAAAGTTATCCATTTACTCTTTAGTTGAGCATTTCCTTTATTTCAGCTTGATGTTTCAAAGGAAACTTTCCTCTAAGATACATCTTTAATATGATAATAAAATACTTTTAATAATTCTTACATAGTATTTTTGACTTAAGTCTAAACAAAGCGAAATTCTTCATCACATTCATTTCTAAGGATTTTTCCAAAAACAGCCACATCATTATCTTCTGCAGAATATTTTTTAAGTGCATTTACTATAGATGTAGCCCATTCTATAATAAGACTTTTAAGTCCATATTTTTGATTTAAAAATGTATACATATGTTATTCCATTGTTTCTCTCGGTAATTTTGATTCTGCACACTTCTAATCAAATTTTTGTTTACTCTCATAAATTTCATTAATAACATCCTTAAGTTGTTTTAATGTTAAGTTTCTAACATTTATTTATTGAGGAACTGAGGTTACATTTTATGATTATTTTGATTAGAAAACACCATTATTTTATTAAATAGTTGATGATTAATAGTTTTTTGAATAATTTTAAGATTGATAGGAATCATTTTATTATTTTATTATATGTTCTGAATTAGGCATTGAAGGTCTATCACCTTTTGAATGTTTAATTAATAAATCCAAATATCTTTTATTTTCTTTTTCTAATTCTGCATTCTATTATTAAAGTTCAGATAATTCTTGTCTTAACCTATTTTCAACTGATTTATCTCCTTATTGAGTTTGATTTACTTACTTTTTATTGTCTATAATTTATGATGTATTTTTAGACGGCGCTTTAAGATTTTAAATCACATTTGACATATCATTAAAAATTTACAAATGCATATCATGAATTTTGGTTATTATTACATCTAATTTTTTATCATTAACTTTAAAATGCTTCATAATTGATTTAAAACAGATTTCATATAAATTGAATTTAGCCTTAAATATAAAGAAAAATTACTGTTAAAATAAAAAGATTAGTAAGATGATCAGGATTATTTTATTTAAGCTTTGATTATAAATCAAGCATAATTGTTCTAATTTATTGATCAAATTATTTATCTTCTTGCTCTTCCTATTTGTATTCTCTTATGCTATCATATAATATCTATTAATTTTCAACATAAATACAGCCATTTATTCTAGATCATATTGTTAAAGTGTAATATCTTAAACAGCACTAATAGACCTTTCAGATTATTGCTCACTATGCTATTCTAAGGTTTCATCAGGTTCTTCTTAATCACCATTCACTTTTTGAGAATTCAAAATTTAAAGATTAGAAAGACATTCTAAAATGTATTGCTCTTCTTCTTTTGATTATAAGGTAATTTCAAGGTGAATCAAATTAGGCATTGTTGATAAGGCATCCACAACTTGACTTAACTAAAATATAAGCATATTTGTAGAATTTACATCAGAGAAAATATTATTAGAGATATCAAGTATTTCTACTGTGTCTAATAAACTTAAATCATCAGGTAAGTAAGCTAAACGATTTCCATGTAAATTAAGCTAGCTAATTCATTAACATTTTACTTCTTTTAAATTGCTAAAGTTAGCTAATTATGGTAATAATTCTTCTAAATTTTCAATTGATCTATTTTGATATTTTTAAATTTTACTTAAATTCTAGATCTATTATTGTAACACTAGTTCCTTATGTTTTTAGAATATGTTATAAAACTTCCATTTTATAAATTGAATTTTTTTGAATTAAATAATTTATTTTCTCATCGTTTAATATAATAGGAAAAAACTTAAAATCTGTATAGAAGTCATAAGAATAAAATCTAAATTCACATTTCAAAAAAAATAATATACCAGAATCCAATTCTAGATATTCAATTATAGAATTTAAAGCAAATGAATTTCATCTCAAAAAAATACACATTTAATTTGATCAATTTGATTAATATTGAATACATTTTCCTATTTACTTAACCAATTTAAAAATGAAATAAAATTTATAACCAGAAACATTGATTTTTACACATTTTTTCATTTTCACACAATAATATTTTATAAATATAAATACGAAAATTATTTAAAATTATTACGGAAGCTTTTAAGAAACTAGAAAAGTCTCAACAATCAATCTTCTATGGATATAATACATGATTTGCATTGATTAAATTATATTTATAAATAGAAGACAACAATTTAAAAAAATTGGCAAATTTTAATTAATTATATATATATAAATATTTTACTAATCTAAGAATGAATTTTTTTCGAATTTCTACGATTAATCCTATGTTGAAAGTAGAAAAGAAATTGTAATAATAGATTAGCAAATTTAATCTTTTCTTTATTTTATAATAATTAATTCCAACATTGAAAATATTTTAATCAAAAATAATTTATGATTAATATTTAAATCCCAAAAATTTTGAATTGATTATCCTATACCAAAAATATCTTCTCCTTATTTTGTAGAATACTTATTAGGAATTAATTGCAATATATATTTATATTAAGAATGCAACTGACAAATGGAAAATTGCTCGATTTTTCTTAAAATTTATAGTCAATATTTAAACATTTTATTTGATTTTAATAGTAATTTTCTTAAATTTGATTATTAATATTTAGATATTTAATTTGATAAAATATGTAGAATATGGAATTCTATCAAATTTCTTTTATAATAATTTAATGCTTATCTGACTAACAAACCTTTTATTTTTTATTAATAAAATTATAATTTAGAATGACTATTAATTATACTCAAATATTTATTTTTCGAAATTACATAAATATTAAGCAAATAATAAATTATTTATCAATAATTAATTTTTAGAAATATGATGTAGATCATTAAAAACTTTAAAAAATTTGATATTTTTGGTAAATAAATTAAATTAAAAGCCTCAGGCTCATCTATTTTTAAATTCAGATTTGTGCATTTTTGACTTTATTATTATTTAGCATTCTTATTTTCAGGTACTTTATTTAAATCATTGTATGAACCAGAATGCATTATCATACCAAGTTAAATTTGTGGTTAAACAATTAGAGCAAATTCAAAAGTATTAAAAAATAATTTTAACTTAGAAATTAAACATACAGGAGGCATATGAAAATGTAGGAGCGATGACGATGAGTTCATCAAAGAGAATCCTTAAATAAGAATTTAGGGATCAAATCGTTATGATAATTTGACTTTATTGGGAGAATTAATAGGGAGAGGTTCAAATAGCACAGAAATGCCTAGTATAACTTGTTAATAATTTAGATTGTGCATCAAATGAAGAAATTGATAAATATACAGCAAATTCAAACCTTTATTACTCATATTCATTCCATCAACTTAATAAGGAATTATATGCTTCACTATATTAGAAAACTGAAAATATACATCTAACCTCCCTTTATTACAAAGCTGGCAAATACATTAAATTTTATTATCAATACTCTTAAAGTTTTCTTGAATACAATCCCTTTTATTTTTCCCCTCGGTATTCTATTAATTAAATTGATTTGTTAAGTTTCAGATAAATTAAATTCATAAGTAAACAGGAAGTTGATGAAGTAGTGTAAAGAAATAATGATGAATATTTAAATAGTAAATCTTTAAGCTTTGGGATTGTAAATTCAAAAAACAAGATTCCCTAAATGATCTCTAAGAAAATCTAAAAAATTTTAAATATCAAGTATTTCATTATAATTATCATATTACCTAATCTGTCTATTTTTATGAGCATTACAAGATTTACAAGATTTTTTTTTGAAATTAATCTTAATTATAATCTTGTATTCTGCTCAATAATTTGATTATGAATCCTCTATGTATTATTTAAATATATCCTTTGATTAATCTGTATTATATTAATTATGATATTTATTGTTTAAATATAAATAAATTATATTAATTAGAATGAAAATTGATTAAATATATATATTTATATTATTTAAATATATCTTTATTTTATAAATCATAATTATCATAATAATCATAAAATTAATATTTCTATATAATCATGGAAATAGCTTTTTTGATGCATTAATTAGGCTTTGAATTAGCATCAGAATCAAAATTAAACTATTTGTTACCTCAAGTTAATTGCTTGGGTCCGACAGCATTTAGAGATGCTGTATTAAAAGGAAATTAATTAATGTTAGATCTTTATGTTCTATGTTCTAAATTTGAAGTTCAAGATCAATATAAGTTTGTACATGTAATCCTTACCGATGGAGAAGACAATAGTTCTAAAATAAGCTCAGAATAATTTCTTATATATTAATTAGTGTTATAAGACTAGCTCCCAAAAAATATTCTATAAACTTTCTACATAGGTGTTAATGTGGAAAATAATTAAGCTGTTTAATAAGAGATGAAAGCTATATTATAATGTAGTGGAGATTCTTCTTAATATTATTCAATTAGTAGTAATGGAATTAATGATATATTTTAGAAAATATAAATGTAAATTGGAATTAGAGTTTAAGAAAAAAATTTGATTATAGGAAATCAATAAGCCACTATCACTCTTAAATAATAATAAGTTTCCCCAATTTTATAATTCTAAATTAACAATTATATTGTACTATTCACACTTGATATATCATCATCAATGTAGCCTCATTGGGATAAAGTTTGTTAGGCTGTGAAAGGTTTTTTAGGTAATCTAGGATCAAATGATCTTGTGTTAGGAATTATCTTTAATGATTAAGTTTAAGTTTTATCTGGAATTTAATTTGAGAACTCTATTCAAAATGAAAATGTAGATACACCAGTTCCTTAAAGTTAAGTAGAGTAAATTTAAGATCAATTTGAAGATTAAGATTAATATGAAGATTAGAATTAAGATTAATAGGATAATTAAGATTAATAGGATAATTAAGATTAATAGGATAATTAAGATTAATAGGATAATTAAGATTAATAGGATAATTAAGATTAATAGGATAATTAAGATTAATATGAGAATTAAGATTAATATGAATATCTTGATCAAGATTAAGATCAATTTGAAAATCAAGATTAATTTGAAAATTACGATCAAGATCAAGATCAAGTTCAATTTCATCAAGAATAATCTTCTGAAAATATTCATGATCAATTTATAGATATACAACCTACTCCTAAATAAGGATAAACATAGGAAGTAGTTTAAACTTCTTAAAGTCCATAATCTAATCAAAAACTTATATCAGAAGCACAACTTTATACATAGCAGGAAATATTTCAATAGTAAAAATAATAATAATTAATTTCTATTGATAAACCATAAAATTTTAGTTGCAGTTGTTAAATTAATTGTTAGATTTTTTGAATAACATATTTTTAAGTTTATTCTATAATTATAAATTTGTTACTAAACTCTCTATGTGATAAAATCAAATAAAATTTTATTTATTCTATTAATTTATATTAAGACCTTAGAATACAAGATTACTTTAATTTATGGAGTTTTTCTCCAACTTATGATTTTTAATTTATTTTTAAGACAGATTGTTATTTACTTATTACTTATTAAAGCAATCCTTTTAATTCAATATAATACTAAACTTAAATTAAATATTAGGAATCTATTTTATTTTTATTTATATTAAGAGGCAAATTTTGTGAAATTACTTTATAATCTAATTTAAATTATAAAATTTTCAAAGTTGTTCAATTTATAATTGTTCCTCCCTTAACTTAAGTAAATTAATAATATATAATTATAAATTTAGTCAAAAATATTTAGTTATTAATTATGATTGATTATTAAAATATGATGTGAAATTAGAAATCTAAGGTTAATAGAGTAATTATTTTTGATTCCAAGTGATTGATTGAAGTAGATGATATTTATTTGTTTTTAAAATATATATACTAATTATTTTGATAAACTTAAGGAATGCTATTTTATTAATTATACAAATTATAATAAAATTGTATATTAATATTTTTAATGATTTTCTTGTTATTGAATATTTTACTTAATCAATTAATTTGTATGAATATCTATAAATTATTATATTTTTTTATTTTTAAATATATCTATTAAAAACTAAATAAATTTAGAAATTTAAATTATCTAATATTTTAAGTATGATTAATCTTGTTATAACATGTTTAAATATATATGTTCTCATAAAACTATCAATTGTCAAAACACATTAAAAGTAATTATTTATAAGTATTAATTCAATTACAAATTAAATAATCTTAAAAATATTTCATCATTCATAATATGCTAATTTTTAATAATAATCCTAATCTTTTTTTGCTGGATGACAGCAGAGACAAAAAATAAATATAACCATTAATCCCATTATTCCAGCTGAAATATCCCCTATCATTGAGCATATATCATTTTATTAATATTAAGCTCAGATAAAGCATTAATTATTCTGATATTGTAAAATATTTATAATTTATTAGGTACAATCTTAAACTTTAATTGCCTATATATATAACAATGATATTAAAATGAACATATCAGATCTTATCCTAAATCACAAGTTTATTGTAAATAGTATGTGCTAGAACAATTGAGATCTTGATTGTTCAGCTTATGTGCAAGTACATATCCAAAAATCAATAAATCCAAATGATAATCCAATATTAACCAAATTGAATAATAATAATAAACAAGCATTTCCTCCGAATATACCAATAATTCAATTAATATTCTTTCATTAACTCAGAGTAAAAATATATATATCTTATAATTTAGATATGATTAGTTTTTTAATAACTTAAATTTAAAACTTATTTATTGAGAAGCTGATAGTAATTAGTACAATTTATTAATCAAATTAAAAGAATATATATATAAAATTTTATTAATAATTTTATGATAAATTTGAGAACCTTAATAAAGGATTAAGGCTATGAGAAAATGGTTATGATTAAATATTTTCATGAATTAGATGAGATTAATTTTATAAAGTTTAGATGAAAAGCAAAAAATAAACATATTTTTTTGTCAAAAAATTAGATACTTTTGAAAACAAATATGAGTCCGTCATATATTATTACTAAATTTAGAATATAGAGAATAATGAAAGGTTATTTTTTATTTCTAGATTCTAAAAAATATCATATTATAGATTATTATTTGATTTCTGAAGGAGTAATTAGTGATTTTTGTTTATATTTGTTAGACAAGCCTATTAGGAAAGCAAAATAATTATAAAATGATTTTGGTTAAAATCATCTGAATAATATCAGATAATATCGTCGTGATAATTTCTATATCTTGTTAGACGAACAGAATTTTTAGCATAAGCAAATTGGTGAGTGTTGTAAGTGGCTATATTAGATAATGACAATTATACATAAAAATGGAATTAGACTTGAAGCTGCAAATATTGTTCTGGCAGTAAAATTATAAATATGCTGAACAGTTTGGAAACTCTGTAAACCAAACACAAAATTCCATGGTTAAGTTACAAGTTTTCTGACTTAATTTCTTTAATCAATAAAATCTAGAATTCTTTCAGACATTTATTCTTGATATTTATTTTATTAATTGATTGGATTTAATTTTTTTAATTATAAATATAATTATTAAATATGGGTATCTGCACATCCGAACCTTTACCTGGAGGAATTGAATAAAATGAAACAAAGCCTGAATAAATTAAATCAGATGTGGATGAAGGCAAAAATGAGTAAAATGAAGCAGCTCTTAAAATCTAAAGTAGTATAAGAGGAAAGAAAGCCAAATAAGAGCTATAAAAAAAAAAAGAAGAACTGGAATAAGATAAACCAAAAGATTGGATAGAACAAAAAGAAAGTTTCTAAGAGCCACAATTACCAACAAATTTTAAAGATAGAGTTAACTAAAAACCAACAAATGAAGATCGATTATTACCTCCTTATCAAGGACCAGATGGAGCTATTTATTATGGATAATGGAATAAAGGAGAAGTAAATGGATTTGGATAAATGTTAAAGCAAGATGGATTATATCTTAAAGGTTTATGGAAATCAAATATTTTTTAAGAAGGAGGAATTCTTTATCCAAATGGAGATTATTATGTAAGTTTCATTAATAATTTCATTTATAGATTGGAACAGCAACCTTTGGCTAACGATTCTATGCCAATGGAGTAATTTATAAAGGAGAAACTGATTTTGGTACTCCATAAGGTTAAGGTGAGGAAACACATCCTGATGGAACAATATCTAAAGCTTTCTATAAGAATGGATAAAAGGTATAATAAGATAATAGCCATTAAAATCATTGATTTCGGCTAATTTGAATAATACAAAAAACATTGTATATTGATTTATTTTAGAAATCTTCTATTTTTTTCTTAAGTCTATTTCTTAAATTTATTCATTGAATATATTAATTGAAATGAATGGATATATTTGTTTATCATTTAATGAATCAAATTAATTTACAATAAAATTTTTAATTTCTAAGTGAATAATTTGTATATATCAAAAAGCATTTTAAATTTATTTGCTCTGATATCCTAGTTGTTTCAAATGGTTTTTCTTTTTTGAGAAACTCAAGATAAATTGTAATTTAAAATAAAATTATTTGAAAATGTATTTAAGTGATTTTTTTTATAAATAATGAAGAAAAATGATCTTAAGATTTATTGAATAAACAAGGTACGTTAAGTAATATAAATGGAAGAATAAAAAAAAAAGGTAAATAATGAATAAAATAAAGCTAGTATAATATCATTGCCAAAAAACATATTGTCTATTTTTTCCTACTTTATATTAGATATTCCAAATTTAAAAAATGTAAGATTTGACTGGATCAAGTGATTCTTTGTAAAATTAATATAAGTAATAAAACACAAGAAACTATGATAATTTTAATAATTACTTTATAAAAGAATTAGATATATGTGAGAACTAATACAATTTTTAAGAATAATGCAGCTTTTTGTCCCCATTCAGGATTATTGTAATCAGTGCTATCCCACCATAAATGATATTATGATAACCAAAGAATATCATAAATAATTGAAGCAATTAATCCTAAGCCTACTAGTTTTACATGTTCAGGTTCAAATCTATCCAGAAAAACAGTGAACATTAATCCATGACAAACCAAAACATCTAAAAAAGATGGTTTAGCTGAACATACAAACAAAGTTATTAAACCATAAAATGAAAAGATTGTCATTCCTAAATCTAAATCATAGGGTGCTTATGGATATTCTTCTTCTGGTTAAGAGTTAGGATCTGTTTAATTTATATCTATTTTTGATGTTTAGAGAGGATCTGCAGCAACTTCTTATGGTTTATTTTCTTAAATCAAACTAGTTTCTTATTATAAAGGTGGTGTTTAACCATTCTAATTTTTTACATTATTTTCCTCTTCTCTACTACGAAAAGGCCTTGTTAATAAGTCATATTAATAAGTAACTTATTTATTTAATTCAGTAAGTTAATCAATTCGATCCCCTGTTTATCCAACTTAGCTTTAAAGATATTCATACTAATCTTAGAATATATATATAGTACTCTATTAAAAATAAGTTGAACTTGCATATCTATGAAACATCCTACTTCTTTTCCTAATGGATCTTTTAATTACAACTTTAAGGATTTCAGCTATTCTTCTAATGAACTTATTGATATTTATGCTTATCCTAATAAAGTAGGTAATGGAGAATCATTCTATTTTGTATATAACTATATTGTTAAAATGTAGATATTATTTGGAATAGAACTAATTTAATAATCTAAATAAGATATTACAATTCAATTTCTCTATTAAAATCAGGATTTGTCTTATCAAAATGTTCAATAGGTTTCAATCTTTATGATTAAGAACCTAATGACACTTAGAGATGACAATCAGAATACTAAATCTTTTTTGATATATTTTTTGCACTATGAATCATAATATAAATATGTTTAAATTCACTACTGTTTGCTTTTTTATTAAGAAATATTCTTACAAGCTGATGACATTTATGATTAATGTTTTTTCTATTTTTCTCGAAATTAGTTTATTTCTAACTTTATTTTTTCTAATTTGCTATTCAATATTATTATTGCACTATGAATAGTTTATGCTAAATCTTGCATTCGATAAATTGGATCATAATTTTAATTCATTGTTTTATGACATTATGCTAAAATCTCATTAAGAACATCTCTATCCATATCTTTAGTTCCAATCATTAAATCCATCTTTTGTTGGATCTCATTTCCTGTTAAACCTTAATTTTTTAAATAACCAAATCTCTCAAATGTATTCTCAATACGTTTAAGCGTTATCATCTCAAATTTTATATTATTTATTTATTATTATCAATTGTAATTTATATCAATTTTACAAATAATTATTTATTTATCAATTTATTCAATATTAGATTTAGTCAATTTTCTTAGATTTTAATCCATCTCATTTTAAATGAAATATTTTTTACTTATTTATTTTCAAAAATTAAATAAAAATTAGAGAGTATTTTATTAAGAAAAATTATTAAATAAAAAGAAATAAAGTTAAAATTCATATTAGTGCATATCTTATAATGAAGATAAAAAACAAAAATAAAAGTGAATTAACTTTAATCTCAATTTTCTTATTTAAATACCAACAAAGATTAAAAATTGATGATATTTTATACTATAGAAATCTTTTTTAATAAATTATCTTTAGCTCGAATCATTTCTGGTATTTGCGCTATTATTATAATTTTATCAATATTCTAATAATTAAAATGATGATTACTTTTACAATGCCTTCAATTCTAGAACCAATTTATTCCTTAAAAGCTTTTTCTCTCTTCAAAATGTTTTTAAACTATTTGCAAAATAATTCATTATTCTCTATTAAAAGAGGAGCTAACATCAAAATATGTAAAACTCTTTTTATATTGTTATTTAAATTAATTTCTATTTTTAAATGAAATTAACTTTTTTTGAATATCTCTTTACTTCTTAAACAATCCAACATCATTTCTATATTTTATGCATTACATTCTAAAATATCTTCACTAAATTAATCCTTTATCTAAAACTTAGTAAGAGTTAATATCAAACTATTCACTTCAATCAATTAATTATTAAAATGAGAAAGAATCTTCACAATATCACTAACTAAATTTACTACTAATCCTCTATTTTTGTCAGATAACAATACAATCAATTTCTTAAATATATTAAGTTATTTACATTGCATACATCTGTCTTTTCTTTATCACATAGTCTTCGAAGTTTTTCAACATTTTCATTTAAATCTTAATTATAAATTAAATGATATTCTTAACTATTAAATGCATAACTCTTCAAAATTAAATCTATTTATTTATAAAGCGTTCCTTTAATAAATAATTCTAATTAATTAAATAACTATTCATATTAATTAGTTCTTGAATTTTCTTTTCTTTAAAAAATTTAATCAAATTTATAGAATTGACAACGATATGGATTAATCTTCTTAACCTTTTACTTAGAACTTGACCATAAATTGATTGAAGTGTTTTCATTATTTAATTATTCATTACTTTCAAAAGACAATTATTTTTAATTCTTAATTTTAAAATATGGTTAATAAGTTTAATCATATTCATTTAATTTATTGTAAAATATGCAGAAAGCTCTAATTTTTTTTTTTTGGCAATAATATTATTCTTGAATCAATTGCAGACTAAATTATTTATTTTTAGCTTGACCTTAAAGCACATAATTTTACAAATTGTTTGTTTAATTTAGCTTTTAATACTTTTCAAGTTCTCCACTTACTATTTTCAACTCTTCTTGCATTTAATATTATATTTTATATATGTCTGCATATTCTTATGATTGTTATTGAAAAATTTATTGATCCATCTAATTTATTTTTTTGAATTCTGCAATTAAATATTCTCCCTCCAATATTTACATACTTAAGTGATTTGCATTAAAATCACTCTATAATCGATTTAATATTTAATTTCGATCTGCTTATTGACTAATAAATTGATCAAATTGATTATTCAAAATTGAATTCATATCCTCCATTATTTTTTATTGTTACAACAAATCATTTTTTTGTATTTGCTCATCAAGTTATTTATTTAGATTTACTAATTAATTCACTCTTTTCTAAGCTATACTCAATTCATCTTACTCTTAAATAATCTCTATCTGGATTCCTTTTTATTCTTTTTCAGTGCTTTTTTTTAAAAATGTCTTCTAAAGTTCTTGATGATAACAATTATGGAGAATTGATTTATCAAGCATATCTAATTGTTAGATTAAAGCAGCTCTTTTTGATGGGTTTTTTCGAGCACTATCCATTTCAAAATTAAATTTGAATTAGAATATATTAATCTTTATTAAATTTAGAATTAATAAAATTAAACAATGTTGATCATAGGATTATTTATTGAAAGACTTTAAAATATTAGAAATCTAAATTTAAAATTGTTCATTTGCTGATGAAAATAAATAAGATAAAAATATTATAAATTAATTTTAACGACTAGTCATAATATTATTAATTAAATTATATGAACTAAGAGGTACTTCCTTTAAATAGTTACTATCGATAAAATTAAAATACCTTATAAAGCAGAAGAGAGACATCCTCTAAAATATCTTAAAATATGTCTCCTATTATGCCTATTTGTCTAAAACAGAGCACTAATATTGAAAATGAAATTCCAAAAGAATTTGATGGAGAAAAAAGCATATATAAAAGTTTCATAGATGATTATTACAGTGTAAGATCTAATTTTCCAAATTCTCCTTCAGTAAAATTTCAAAAGAAAAAAATATTTAACGATGTTTAAATTACTTCTGAAAAGACAAGTTAAATTAAGGCAAGATAAATCTTAGATGAAAAACCTTAAACTAATAATTAAGAAATTTATAACACTTATTAATAGATATCAGAAAGAGAAGCCATTTTGATTTAGTAGCATCCTTATTTTGAAAATCAAATTAAATTACTAGAAATTGATTAATAGTAATAATTTAAATTAGAATGTCTTAAAGATTCAAATAAAGAGAGTTAGGTTGTTTTTAAAAATCAATAAATTCTAATAACACTTAAAAGATAGAATTTAAATAAGAATATTTTATTTTGCTAATTAACCTTTTAAAATATTAGTACAACTTCAATTCCCATTTTAGATGTACTCTACTCAAATGATTAAAGTAATTTATTTCTTTTATTGATTTTAGCATTAAGATTATCAAAAGAAAGTGATTGTATTAAATCATTGACTCCAGGTTATGGTTAAATCAGTACTTTTTCTGTTGAAATTGTGAATGTTCCATTTACAACAGTCAATGTTTCAATAGAATACAACAATTAGTTTTTTAAAACTTGCTTACCAATTACAATCTTGAATTTCATTTAAGATTATAAAACAACGCCAAATCGTTGTATAAAAAATCATAAATGTTATAATAAAATAATCTTAAATAAAAAAGGTTGGAATATTGAGAATCGAACAATAATTGGAAACATAGTAAATTCAGAAGTTGAAATAAGAGTTGAAAATGATAACAACTAGCTTGTGTTATTTAGTCAAAGCGATATTGAACAATTAAATTGGTAGATTTTAAATACACTTTATGTATTATTTGATTTATGAATATTATTATCAATAATATATGATTTATAAATAAATAAAACTAAATAAAGTTAGTGAATATTTAAGAATTTTAAGTGAGCTAAAATGCTGAATAACTTTTTTATTTATAAATTAAACAGAACTAATGTTTCTTTTGATGTTTTATTTTATTATTTTCACATTATTAATTAACACCTTAGCTATAATTACTTTGACATTAGATCAGCAATATTAAGAGAGTAATGCATTTTTTAAATTGACACAATCTCAATATTAAGTAATTTAGAGTATTCGAAATGCAACTTTCTTTTTCTAGCCAACCTAAATAGATTAAGATAAATATATTTCAGTTGAGTAAGAAGTCTTGTTTTTATAAATAGATTAATCTTTGGGTATCCTTAAGATGGAAATGTCAATGTGGAGTTTTCAATTACAAAAAACAAGGATGATAATACTAGTTCTCTAAATAATGTATTTTATGATATGAATGGAAAATACTTGTAAAAGGCATATTAAATGATTTTAATAAATCCATATACTTTTAGTAAAAATGATCAATTCTATATTGATGTCAATATAAGAGATACTAACTTTACAGATTATTAATATTTAATAAAAATAACTAGAACTTAGAATAAGATATGCCCAAATTTTTGTGGAAATTAATAATCAGGATCATGTAATACAAAGATTGGAATTTGTGCTTGCTCTTCTGAATTTGCAGATTTAGATTGTTCTAAATAAGCAAAAAGTTTATTATTGTAACAGCCCCTTAAGAACTTAACTATACATAAGCAAGAATATTTCTATTTTGAAAGAGATTAATCAATTTCTAATATAACTTTAAGTTTGGATTTAATGAATCCTTTATAAAAAAATTCTGATACACAAGTGTTTATAATGTATGAAAACTTTGAAATAGGGTTACCAAATGAAAATTTTTTTGATTATTCCATTTCTTTGTTCAATTCAACTTCCCAATCTTAAGAAATAGATTTGAACACTTTAATTTATGACTTAAATATTGAAAGATTTTAAAGGTTATTGATTACTGTTAAAACAAAATCATCAGACCTCATATAACTTTCAATAAACATTTCTAACGTAGATGATAATTTTTCAATTGATTCAAGTTTATTAATTGTATATGTTCTGGTTTCAATAGCAATTATATTGATATTGGCTTGGATTATAATTATAATAATAAGATATAAAAGAAGTTCAAGAATTCATTAAATATCAAATTCTATCTTAAATCCTCAAAATGATAATAACAGAAGTAATTATTTTACTAAAAATAAGAAACTTTTTGATGAATATATGCCAAAATTGTTATATTTATAAATATTAGAAATCCCTTAATTTTTAGAATCAGAAGTTTAAGAGACTTGTTCTGTTTGCTTACTTGAATATTAGAAGGATGCTATTTGTAGATTTACTCCATGCAATCATATTTTTCATTCTGATTGCCTAGAATAATGGATAATGAAAAATGAGAACTGTCCTTTATGTAGATGTGCTTTAGATTTAAAGACATTACTTGAATTAAAGAGTTAGAATGCTAATATTGATAATAATTCATAATAATAGAAGAAAAAATAAAAAAAATATGTTGTAATTCAAAGTCAATTATTCTCGAATGCTCAAACTGAATTGAGAATGATTGCTCCTAATTCTATGGTTAATCAATGATAAATATATTATTTATTCTTGAATTAATTAATTTATCAAAAATAAATATTTTATAATTGATGGGTGATTTACTAAATTGGGAAATCAATGATCATAACGAAATTTATATTATCAAAACAGAATCTATGAAGAAATCCTATGAAGGGATAGTAAAAAAGCTATAAAAGGAAAGAGTTAAATATGTCAAATAATAAACATCTAATGAAGAACATTAGCAGGATAGACCAATTTCAGATCTCATTTAATAGTTTTCCTAACTTAAATAGGAATTTATGATGAAATATCAAACCAAAGCCTCTATGCAAAGAAGTTAATTGAAGCTTAAGAAAAGAATAGAATTAGTCTAAGAGTAGTTAAAAGAATAAAGTAAAATACAACAATAGTAATAATAATAATAATAGTAATAAAATTAATTAAAAAAAATGACTTGAATTTACATTTATTGAATGATTTTTAAGTAATCAATTCAATCAGTTTATATATTTCATATGTATGTGAGTTTATGATCTTTGTCTCGAAGGTAAAGGTTAATTTAATTTTCTAACAGACGAATAATTCTACTAATTATTTTATTGTTTTTATTAACTTGTAGTTCTTTAATTATTTATTACTCCTTAGTTATTTTCCTTATTATTGTTATAATGAATAGAATTTTCTCTATGACCAAACAAAGCTCTTACGCTAATAACATCTTTATGAGGCATGCCTTCATTCATTATTTAACTTTATTATAAATTTCGCGCCTTTTAATCTGACTCTTATAAAGTTGTTCCAGACCTTTGTAAAGTATTTTAGGAAGGTTATTAAGATTATTTCTAAGGATGTTTTTATATCAATTATATTTATTAATTGAGAGAGTCATAATTTTATTTAATTTTTTACAAGCTATCTAATTATTTAAGTATTTTGACTAATTCAGTTTTTGATATTAAATAAAAATCAAATTGATCCGAACTATTTATTTATCCTTAAAATTAACCAATTTTTTAATCGAAAATATTAGTGTGATCGGTAAAAAATGATTGTATATTTGGGATTGACATTTCTTCTGTTTTTAGATTAAGTGTATTTTATTCTTCCTGATTTGGACTAAAAGATAGGTAGATGTGATCAATTGGGTCCATTTAATATTTTCTGAAATCTATCTATTTTTCGTTATTATTCAGTTAAAACATTATTAATATTTAATTAACAAAATGAAAATAATAGTTGATTTTGGTGGTGGATTAGACGTTTGTTTCGAAAATAAAAAGGAGCTTACTTTGGAATTTGAAGAATAATAAATTAAAATGACTGATGTAATAATTAGACTTAAAACACTTTGCAATCCTAAGAAATTAGATTTTTTTTACACTCAATAGCTTCGACCAGGTATACTTGTCTTAATTAATGATGCTGATTGGGAATTAGAAGATAAGGAAGAAGCACAATTATAACATAATGATAGAGTTAGCTTTATTTCTACATTACATGGTGGATGATTTACAAATGTTTTATTTAAATTATATATGTAAATTATTACATTATTAAAATAAAGATTAATTCAAATTTTGATTTTGGTTTGCGATTTTTTGGATCCATATATGAATCGATCCATTTTTCCATTTTTTTCCATTTATTGATTTAATTATTTAGTTAATGATAGTTTTTCTTTCTGAAACAATTCATTTTCTTTTAAATATATATTTATCTCTGATTATAGATTTTTTATTTCTTTCTTGAAAGCTTCACAATCATCTTTACTCTATATATATTTTATTCTAAAATTAAATATAGTTGTTACTTTAATTCATCATATTATAGTTATTCATATTAAAGTTTCTTTTACCATACAATTTCAATATCTTTAAGTGTGTTTTATAATTGTTAGATTTATTATTGAAGAGATTAAATTTATTCAGCTTTTCCTTATAACTTTTACTTAAATTCTTCAATCTGTAAAGCACAATCATTTTTCATAATTGTTATATTTTTTTCTAATTCTTACTAAAGATCTTTTTTCAATTTAATCTACTGATTTTCAGAATCTAATAATATTTATTCTTCAGTGAACTTTCTTCTTTCAATTTCAGCTCTTAATTAAGAAATTGTTTGTTGCGATTCTTACTATTTTATTTAATGAACATTTCTTAAAAATAAATAATAAAAATACCTTAATTCATCTAATTTAGATTGAAGTGAATTATTAAATTATGTCTCACTATCAATTTAAGAGACATATTGAGATATTTTGTCATCATAGGACTTTTTTAATTTATTTATTTCATGAATTTATTCTTCTTGTTTTTTGAATATTTCATCTTATGCTTTAATTAATTAATCTCTCATCTTTGATAAATTTTCTTAATGTTTATTTTCTATATTTTCAATATGTTGTTTCAATAAATTAATTGTATTTTCTTACTCTTGCAATTTAATTTTGTATTTAAGTTCTATAGACTTAATTTAATTATTATTGAATTATTCATCATTATTTAAATAATAAGTATTTTCTTCATTTTTTTTAATTCTGGATCTTAATATAGAACTTAAATGAGGAGTATTATCATGTTATTTTTCAGGCGTAACTGATTTCGTTCTTTCTTCGTTTATAACCATTTGATCATAGGGTATAATTTATTTTTAATGATCTTATTCAACATGTAAAGCAGAATCACAATGATAACATAATTTAGTTGGTTCATTTTCATTACAATTAAAACATTTTATGGTTGCAGGTTTGATATTACAATTGAAACATCTAACGAATTTCCTTTAATTTTAATTCATATTTATTATAATATAATAAAAGAAAAATTCAAAACATTGAACATTCAATTCCATTCTGATTTTGCTCATCATCATCATTTTCTTCTAATTTTGCTTGATGTTTTTCAAAATCCTCAAATTAAAATTCACTTAATTGAATACTATTAGATTTAGGTGTAAAAGAAGGTCCTGGTAATATCTCTTATTAATATCATTAAATTTACCTCAGCTAATTTTTAAGTAACATTCTTATCAAGTTCTTTAGGGAAATCAATATAAAATTAGATATGCAAATCTCCAAAATGAAGTTCATCTTTAAATGTTGGTAATCCTTTATCTTTTATGGTTAATATTTAATTAGGCTTTATTATTTTATCAGTAGTAATGTTAATTATCTTTTCATCCAAAGTTTCTAATTCAAAATTCAAACCAACTAAAGCTTCCTTCAGAGATAGAGTATGTTAATAAAATAAATCAATTCCTTTTCTAATAAATTTAGGATCTTATTCAATTTCAAGATAAACATGAATATCTCCTGTTTCAGATCCAACCTAATTTAATCATAAAATAGAATACTTTAGAATTTCCTTTGCCATATAACTTTACACAATATTAATCAGGAACTCCTTTTTCAATAGGTATTTCAATTTCAACAACTCCTTCAACATTACCTAATCCATTGCATATCTTGCATTCATCATCTTTTGTAATAGCTTTTCCTTTTCTAATAGGAAACCTAATTATATTTTTACCCTCTACAATCAGGACAGGGTGCTTGTTGTAACATATTTATACCAGGTTAAACTTCTACTGCCATCTATACTATTTTTTAACCTTTACATGAAAGACAAGTTACTAATTACTTTCCCCCTTATCCTTAACATTCTTCACAGGATCTTTTAATATTATTTATGGTTTTTTTATGATATGCTCCTAAGGCTACATCTTTTAATGCTATTTTATGATTTAATTTATATGGTTCACATTTTTTGAATTTATTACTTTTTACATTTAACTATTTAAGCAATCCTTATTTTCCATATTTATCATAAACTTTCTTTTTTTCTGCATCTGATAATACTTCATTTGCCTTTTAAATCAATTAGAATTTTTATGCATCACCTCCTATTTTATCTGGATGATACTTCTTGGCTAAATTTTTATAAGCTTATTTAACAGCACTAATTTCTGATTAATGAGGAATTTCTAATATTTCATATAGTTCTTTATTATCTACATCTTCAGATGCAAATTAATCTTCAAATTCATCTTCAAAATCTGCATCTTGAAAAGCAAAATGACCAAATGCTCCAGGAAAAGGAATTCCAAACATTAATTTCAAAATAAAATTTTTATAAATAGTTAGTATAATTGATCTATTCAAAATTTATTATTGGTTGCCATATAATTTCTTTGTTTTTTTAAAGGAGTACTAGGCTTGCAAGGTGATCTTTCATTTGCAACAGCAGATCTGAATGATAACTCATTATATTAACGAATTATTGTGTTAAACTAATTTCCTCTTATTTAAGAATCGTTCACAAAGTTCATCAATNTTATCTTTTCATCCAAAGTTTCTAATTCAAAATTCAAACCAACTAAAGCTTCCTTCAGAGATAGAGTATGTTAATAAAATAAATCAATTCCTTTTCTAATAAATTTAGGATCTTATTCAATTTCAAGATAAACATGAATATCTCCTGTTTCAGATCCAACCTAATTTAATCATAAAATAGAATACTTTAGAATTTCCTTTGCCATATAACTTTACACAATATTAATCAGGAACTCCTTTTTCAATAGGTATTTCAATTTCAACAACTCCTTCAACATTACCTAATCCATTGCATATCTTGCATTCATCATCTTTTGTAATAGCTTTTCCTTTTCTAATAGGAAACCTAATTATATTTTTACCCTCTACAATCAGGACAGGGTGCTTGTTGTAACATATTTATACCAGGTTAAACTTCTACTGCCATCTATACTATTTTTTAACCTTTACATGAAAGACAAGTTACTAATTACTTTCCCCCTTATCCTTAACATTCTTCACAGGATCTTTTAATATTATTTATGGTTTTTTTATGATATGCTCCTAAGGCTACATCTTTTAATGCTATTTTATGATTTAATTTATATGGTTCACATTTTTTGAATTTATTACTTTTTACATTTAACTATTTAAGCAATCCTTATTTTCCATATTTATCATAAACTTTCTTTTTTTCTGCATCTGATAATACTTCATTTGCCTTTTAAATCAATTAGAATTTTTATGCATCACCTCCTATTTTATCTGGATGATACTTCTTGGCTAAATTTTTATAAGCTTATTTAACAGCACTAATTTCTGATTAATGAGGAATTTCTAATATTTCATATAGTTCTTTATTATCTACATCTTCAGATGCAAATTAATCTTCAAATTCATCTTCAAAATCTGCATCTTGAAAAGCAAAATGACCAAATGCTCCAGGAAAAGGAATTCCAAACATTAATTTCAAAATAAAATTTTTATAAATAGTTAGTATAATTGATCTATTCAAAATTTATTATTGGTTGCCATATAATTTCTTTGTTTTTTTAAAGGAGTACTAGGCTTGCAAGGTGATCTTTCATTTGCAACAGCAGATCTGAATGATAACTCATTATATTAACGAATTATTGTGTTAAACTAATTTCCTCTTATTTAAGAATCGTTCACAAAGTTCATCAATTCTATAAAGAGTTATTGCAATTTGGCAGATTAGTTCACTAATTAATCATACCTTGCTTATCTTTTGATATCAATTTATTATAAATAATTTAGTTGTTCTCTCATCTATGCTAATTAATTATCAATTGATTGTGGCTGACTCTCCTTCTAAATCTTATTTAACAATTCATTGTTCTCTTTTATTAGATCTTCAATATTCATTTGTTTCGTTATATTAATTATTATTATAATTTAGTTGTAATTTAAAAACTAAAATCAGTAGTATTGAGGAACTCTTTCTTTGAAACCCAATTATGATTTTGTAACTTCTCTTATTTGATTTTACTAATCTGATAGTTTAGATCTTAGAAATTCATTATCAGATTTATGATTCTTATGATCTTCCAATTCATGTCTCATATCTGTCAACTATAATTTAGATCAAATATATACTTATTTATTTAAACGCCTAATTTCACTTTCATATATTTGAATCTTATCCTTATAATCCTCAATCTCCTCTAAATTATTAATCTAACCACTACTCATCATTTACTACTTATAATACATAATTTCTTCTTTCGCTTATTCTAATTCTTAGTATAATTATTGATTGTTATTATTTTATTAACCATATTGTAGCTAATTAAATTAAAATTAAATACTTTCAATCTTAATGTATTAACTTCCGATTCCTTCTCTTATAATTAAGCTCTCAACATTTAATTTTCATTTACTATTTGAGAATCTTGCTATGAATATCTAAGTCTATCCATCAATTATTCTTTCTCTTATTACAATAAATAAATTTTCTATTTCAATTAGTTTATCTCTTGAGAATATACATCTCCATTATTTTTTCTACTTCTCCATTCTTATACTTCTTATTCTCTAAGAACTAACAGACTTTTTGTTTAATCTAATTCTATCATTTTTTCTTTTGCAAATTAATTCATCTAATCCAATTTGTCAGTTAAAACTAATGCTATCTGTTCATTATCTGTTTTCAATTCCTATAATTCTCCAAAATGCTATTCTTTTAATTTATCAATTTATGAATTCAAAAAATCAATTTCCTAATTCTTGTGATTAATTGTTTACTAAAACGCTTCTCTTTCTTACTAAAACTATAGCAATTTGTTATTCAATTCTGTTTAAGCAATTATTTGTTGATTTTATAATTAAATTTCTTTCTATGATGCTTTTTGTAATTCCATTGCTAATCTATCATAACGTTTCATTAAATCTTCCAAGAAAGCTTTCAATTCAGGTAATGATAATCCATTAAATTAATTTTGATCTTATTAGATTACTTGTTATTGTTCATTAGGAATAATACGAATTATTTCCGTAGTTGGTACTATCTATTTTGGTTAAACATATTAATTAGGAATTATTGCTTATGAATGCAATTATGGAGAAGGCTTATAATACTTAATATGACTTACAACTGTTAAATAAGATGGTTTTGGTGTTACAGATCTTGGTGGAACGTTAGAATAAGTTATCATGATTATCGAACTTTCTATTAAAAATAAATATCAATTATTTCCATAATTATTTTATAAATTTACATTATATATAAGATATTCTAAATATAATCTGGGATAACATATAGATCCATTCTAAGGAAAGGTTTACTCTAGAAAAGCCTTTTAGATTTTGTCAATCAGAAGTTAAGGAGAGTTAATATTGGTTAATTGAATTCTGTTAGATTTTTTACTAACAGCTATTAAAATTTAACAGATTAATAAAAGAATTCAAATAAAATTGAATGGAAGACAGAGTTTTAAGAACTAATTAAATAATTAATAGAAAGCAAGATTACCAGTCTTCAAAATTAGGATCTCCGAAAGACAATTATATTTTAAGAAAGGAAAATTGGAATTAAGTAGATGAGAAAAATAAAAACTAATTCAAAAATTATGAATTGTAAGCATAAAATGTTGATCAAAAAAATCATTATCAATCATATAAATTTATTGGAAATCGTTAATAGGATAAAGAATAAAATTATAATACAAATCAAAAATAATCATATTATTATGAGTAATCCAAACCTTACACACCAAGTTATTATTAGAGAGAATATAAATATGATTAATAATCACATATGAAAACTTAAGACAAACAAAATTTTTAAGAAAGGATAATACACTCATCTGATAAATATTTATAAAAACAAAATGGATTACCTTTTGGTAATAGAACACCAATGGATTCAAGATCAAATATTATTGCAAAAACACCATTAGTTAAAGAAAATCAAAATAAATTCAATAGAGAATATTAGTAATCAGATGTAAAGAATGATTTTAAATGGCCAGAACAATAAAGAATTTCTCCTGAATTTTATAGTAATAAAATTAATTAGAATGAAAAAACTAATCTAAATGATATAGGATAGACATTAGAATAAAAAAGCTTTTTAGATATTGAGAAAAGATTATAATAAAGGAGAGAGTAAACTGAAAAAATATCAGGAAAATATGATGGAAAATTGAACTATCATTCAAAATCATAAGAATATTCGTAAAGAAAATAAAAGATAGAATTAGATAGTAGTTTAGAAAGAATGAAATAGTTTTAATAAGATCTTAGAAGTGAAATACAAGATAAAATAAGAGAACAGACTAATAAATGTAAATTAGATTCTGGAACACTTGAATAGAATTTTAACAAAAAACAATTAATTAGAGATGCTGAAAATAAATAACATAAAAACGAAATACTTGAATTAGATTAATTCAAATATACTTAGTTAGATGGAAAATTTAATGTAAATTAGATAGAAAATAAAGATAATAATTATTTTAGATAACATATTGAAGTATTAAGAAAATCTAAATTTGAAGAGAAATGTCCTTACTAAAGAAGAATTAATATTGATTCTAAATAAGAACAAAAAGACTTAGCAAAATATCATTTTAATAAAAAATAAGATTTTTATTTAAATTAAAGATTAGATGAAAAAAAAAAATATATTGATACATCACTTTAGCAAAACAAATCTTAAAATGAAGGTAATATTAGAGTTGATTTCAAATCTGAAGGAAGCTTACTTAAAGATTCAAAAGACAGATTATAATTTAAAGATAAACTAATATATGAAATAAAATAACCTTATATGGTAAAGAGAGATAATGATTAATCTCAAGAGATTTAAAGAAGGTAGAAGTTATCTGATAAATTATTGTAATTTGATTAATGGAATAAAAAATACTATTAAGATAGTTAAAATGATTAAACAAACCAATCATACAATACTAATTTAAAATAAGAAAAAAATAATTAAGATTTAAATTCTATAGGATATAATTTTGATACATTTGAAATAAAAAGACAAGATTAAAAATTTTAATAATTTGATAAAATGGAATTTAAGAGGCCTTAATGTTAAGCTGAGTTAAATTAAATTAAATCAGAATTAGAAAAAAAATATGGATTTTTGAAACCAGAAATGAACCATAAAATATCAGAATATGACAATAGAAGAGCTTTAGAGAATAGATTTAGACAAGATCCAATTTAAACTAAAATAGCTGAGGCTAGAGAATATTTAGGTTAGAAATATTATTAAAGAGATTTATATAAATAAGAATAGAGAAATAGTTATCATGAAGAATCATCAATTAATGATCGTTTAGGATTAGAAAAAGGAAATTTTAGATCTAATTTGAATAATAGAGCTATTGAAGATATATTACAAGGAAAAGCCTTAAGTAAATATATTGAAAGAGAGAAAAATTAAAATAGAATGGTAGATAGATTTGGAAATTTTATTAATAGTAATGTTAATTATTAAAAATCTCCAGTTGGAAATAGAGAATAAAAATTAGGATATGATAGATTAAACCAATAGCAAAAAGGAACTATAAATGATAGATATATAATAAATGAATATAAAAAAAGATAAACTTCTGATTAAAATTTATCAAAATGTAATTATTTAACTTATTTATAGATTGCAGTCCTACTAGTTTAATAAGTAAATAATTTGGAAATTATGATATAAAATAGAGAAGAATTTGATAATATAAAATTTTTTTATTTATATTCACTTTTTATGAATATAAAAAAATAAGTAATTATTTTTAATCAAGGGTTTTTCTCTATTCACATAAATATTTTGGGAAAATTTAGATAGAAATTAAAAGTAAGATGAGGCTGTTAAACAAAATTTAATTAATTAGATTAGAGTATTAAGAAATCAAGAATTACTTCATTAAATAAATATCAAAGCTAAATAATATATAGTATTAGAACTTAGATAGTTCAAAATTTTTAAGAATTAGATGTTAATTGTTGTTATTTAGATTTGAGTTGTTAAAGAAGTTATATTTTCGTTTATAAAAATTATTACTATATTTAGTGAATAAATGATTTAACTTATGAATAATAAATCACACAAAGAGGAAATTTCTTAGAGTTCTATAATCAATTAAGTGTTAAAAGCTTCTTTAAACACCAAAGTCTACAAGTACAATCTTCATTTTCATCATAGAGATTTAGCAACAAATGAATTTTAATTTATTTAATCTATTCTGATGTATATGTTGAATTGAGAATGTTCATTGTAGAGTCAAATGAATCAAAAGTACAATTTAGAATAGAAACTTCTCCTCCATTGAATTTTAATTAGAAAGTTAATTCTAAAAATTTAATTATTCAATACTTGCTTCTTCTTTTGTTTAAGATATTTAGGAAAGATCAGCATGATTGATTTCGTAAATATTTTCAGTTTCAATTTCTGTTATTGTTTAATCAGTTGATTATGGTTTCATGAATTCGTTAAAGTCATTTTCAATTGATTCAACTTCTGATTTATCTTATTATTCTAATTCTATTCCTTCAATTTATTAAATTTGTTCAGTTTTTTATTGTTTTTGCTAAACTTTCTCTTTTTTTTTATTTTGAACCAACTTCTTTTGATTTGGTTTTCTAATTTGCTTTTATTCTTTCATAATATCTTATTTTATTTTGGGCATAGTTGGTGGAATTTTATCATAATAAAATGAAAACAATTAAAATAGTTAAGCAATTAATACAATGAGTTAGAAATAGATTGTTATCATATTCATTGTTTTAGGCATAAATAAACTATATATAAAATACAATAGATTACTTCAAATTTTAGATGATAACTGATGTTCCTACTAAAATACTGTTACTCATTTATATTTTATTATTCTTATCTACTAATGCAAGCGTAGCGAAACCTGCTAGTAAATTGATATACTAAAATAAGAATTATAATTACCTAATTTGATTAAAAAATAGGAGTAAGCTTTGGATGTGACATCATTTGATTAGTGTCCCAGAATTCTACTGGCTGATTCTCATAAATTTATAGTAAAGCATTTAATGACAAGAATGAAACAATTGATCTGATAGCTGAAAGGTTCATTTTAATTAAAAAAAAAAAGTATTTGAAAACACAATTATTAATATCCTGCCTTAAAACATAAAAAAATAATACATATTAAATTTATTTTATATGTTCTCATTCATCACTTTTATAATAAAAAATATCATATTCTAAGTCATCCAAACTTTTTAAATTTTACTATTTACAATAAAACTCTTTAATAGACTTATGTAAAATAAATTTTAAAATAAATTATTTTCTTCATTATTTTTATAAAAATCACTTAAAAAATTTATTCATGCATCTAATTGCAATATATATCAATAGAAAAATTATAATTTATACAAAATATATAAGTACCCTCTTAACAATCTTTGTATTTTATAATAAAAAAAGATTTAGAAGCAAAATACAAATAAAACGGATTAAAGTTTTTATTATAAATATTTTTTATTTTGTAAAAACATTTATCTTAATTAATTTTTGAATATCACTAAATTGAACTTCTGCAATAACTAGTTGAATTACTTGATAATTATACATTATAGTTGTTTGAAATACAATTTTAAAATCTTTGATTAACTTTTGTTGAAAAATGTTTAATGTATTGCTCTATAGTTTTATTTTCAAGTTTCTAATATATCCATGTTTGAATTATATTTAGGAAAAAATGAGACAATTTATTGATTATTATTATGATAACAGTTTTAATATAATTCTGCTTTAATATTTTTTTCAAGTCTACAAGTTACTTGAAATTTAAGCAGGATTTATTTTTTTATTAATTTTGTAAATGAAAGTACCCAGAGTAGTATATGATTTATCGAAATCATTAAAAAGAATCAATATTTAAGGTTGTAATAAATATTAATAATCTCTTATCTTCCTTATTCTAAGAGTAGAACATGAATATCTAGTAATCGTTAGTGTATTATGGAAAAGGTAATTCATTAAAAATTATGAATTTTTAAACTTGAAATATTCAAAGTAAGATATTTTAATAAATTATCCTAAATATCTCATATCTATTTCTTGATGTATATTTCCGTTTGGAGATCCATCCAATAATACAATAAGGGAACTTTATATGTTTCTACAATCTGCCATGAAAAACCTGTGTTAACCACTCTTATTTTTAATGATACAGATTATGTATATATTATTCCTTAATTGACCCCATGTAATAAAATTCACATAAGGTATTCTTGACTAGAAATTCATAAGCTCCTTATTTTATCAATCTTTAGGCTAAGAAGTAAGGCTTTCTGTAATCCTAAGAATTACTTAATATCGAGTTGATAGTAGATTAGCAACCATTACAGGATTTTAGGTAAGGGAACCAGTGAGATCATAAGCAGTTATTGATATATTCTTTTTAATAAGATATTTAATACTTAGAATCAAAAATCAATAAGAACTTGCTAAACTAAAATTGTTGATGACAACTTCATTTTTTTAAAAGTTCTTCAAAATATTTTCTTAATTATTTAACGAATATTATGTAAAAAGTTAACTATATGTTGTTATATACATATTTATAAACTGAAGTCAACTAATGTATTTAT